>JFFI01000162.1:20273-36224 GCA_001563125.1 Colletotrichum salicis
TGCCAAGCAAGCGCTCGCGCGCGGTTGACTTTACTTTACCTGACGAACAGACGACGCTTGAAAAGTGCCAATTCACATGGACGGAATCCAGCCACTCGATTGCAAAGCAATAAAAGCTTGGCGCGATATGCGCCTGTCGCTATAAGATTCAAAACAGGGGAGGAGTCCGCGCCTGTCGGTGAAAGATACAGACCAGGGGAGAAGGAAAAAGTCAAACAAGAAAAGCTCGTGTATATTATCGTGACGATGCTTCGTGCAACGACTGCCGAGGAAGGGGAAAAAAGGTAAAACTACGTACTAGCGATGCGCCGGAGAAAAACAACAGACCCCAATGTCGATCTTTCGCTGTTCCGTCGCCCATAGACCGAATCAGGTAGTGAAGGACTGGACACCCTCAGTGCCCGGGATTCTACGGTCTTGCTTCGCTTCAATAACTCCGTACTGCGCGCGTCCAGTGGTCGCGCCAATTCATAATGAGGCCCCCAGACTTTTCCCATGCCGTTCGCCTAGCACTCCCAGATCTCTTTCACATCTCACCACCTCTTGTCTCTCTATACTCTTTCGTCTAACGCGGCTGATGATGTGCATGAACAATACAGTCTAGACTTCAGTGGTGAATCGAAACGCGTGGCTCTCCAGCATACTGCTCGACGCAACAAAGCTGAAGCCGCCAAAGGGGTCATCCTCCTTGGCCGATATGGCGCTCCAGGGGTCCTTGGCCGTGATGACGGGGCTCAGGGAAAGGTCGGTGAACTCGGGCGCAAAGTTCTCGGCGAGCTCGGGGTCCGTGATCATGGGCTGGATGGGCGGCTCAACCTCTCTGGCTTCGAGCTTCTTCCAGTCAATATTTTTGAAAAAGCGGTGACCCTTCATAATCTGCAGGTCCTTGGGCATGTTGGCTCCGAGGCGCTTCTTGGGGTCCTTCTTGAGCAAGCGCGTCAGGAGATCCTTGGCGTCGGGGCTCAAGAAGTACGGCATGACGAGCTTCTGCTTGACGATGTTTTGCTGAATCTTGGCATGGTTGCCGCCGCGGAAGGGAGGGTTTCCAGTCATCAAGTCGTAGCCCAGCGCGCCGAAAGACCACCAGTCGACCGCCTTTCCGTACTTCTGCCCCTGGATGACCTCGGGGGCCATGTACTCGACAGTTCCGAGCATCGAATTGCAGTGGTCCTCTGAAGTATCGACCGCAACCTTGGAAAGGCCAAAGTCGGTGAGCAGCAGATGGCCTTCGGAATCCAGCAAGCAGTTCTCGGGCTTCAAGTCACGGTACACGACACCCAGGGTGCTATGCAGGTGCGAGATGGCCAGAAGCATCTCTGCCATGTAGAAAGCAGCAACAGGCTCGGCAAACATCTTTTCGGTGCTCAGATGAGTGAAAAGCTCTCCGCCTTGGCCGTACTCGAGAATCAGGTACAGCTTCTCGTGGTCCTGGAAGGCATAGTAGAGCTTGACGACAAATGGGTGTCGGTTGACCGATTCCAGGATCTGGCGCTCCGTCTTGGTCTGCTCGATGAGCTTCTTGTGCACAGTAAGGGAAGCCTTCTTGAATTGCTTCTGGGCGTAAAGCCGGCCGGTGTTGCGCTGCTTGACGAGAAGCACGGTACCGTAGGTTCCCTTTCCCAGGCATCGGAGGGGCTCAAAGTCGCCGGCCGTCATCTTACGCTGGACGTCCTTGCTGCCCTCGATGGGCACAATGTGGCCGTTCCGCTCTCGCACGCTCTCGTCGACGTAGTCATGTTCCAGGTTGACCTCATAGCTCGTAGACCCGTTCTCGGAACGCTCGCTGCCGGCCTCACTCTGGCTGCCGTCCTGGCTCCCGCAGCGGCTCATGACAGCGCTGCTGATGCCGAACCCTTTGGAAAGGCCGCCGTGGCCGTTGCTGCCGTTGAGGGTCAAGGTGCTCGTTCGGGAAGAGTTGTCCAAGCTGAGAGGCTCCATCTGCAAGCGCAGCTTGGCGATGCCCGAGACAGCAGGGGAGGAGGCCCCGCGCATGTTGGGGCTGCAATTGGCGCTGACGACATCGTCGATGAGGGCGGCGCGGCCGGAGCGCTTCGCGGAGAGAGGCGGGGTAGCGCAGACGCCGTAGTCGGAATCCTCGTCGCCGGAGGTGACGGGGGTATTCTGGAAGCCGCGCACCGTGTTCAGTGCGGGCGTCGCCTTGGCAATCATGGTTCGGGTGGTGGTGGTGGAGGTTTACGGGGAGGATTTAAGGTGGCCGCTCCGTATAGAAGTATGGGTTGCTCGTAAACGAGGGGCGCGCGTCGGTGTCCCGGTCGCGCCCTATACCAGTAGTGGGCGTCACTTTGGTAGGAGGGTTATGGATAGGAGTGAAGCACGGAAATCGTGCCTCGTCGTCGCTCGGGATCGTCGCGGGGGTCAGAATTGTAGTTTCTCTCGAGGTTTTGGTGGCTCGGGTTTCGGCGCATCTGGCGGCGGAAGAATGAGCAAGTGATGTCGTAAGTGTCGTTATTACTAGGCATTTGTGTTTGGCCGGGTTTCTTGAGTAGTCGGTCAGTCAACAAGGCATTGTCAGTGGGAGGAGTGGTTGCATTCACCAAAATGGTGTTGTTGAAGAAAGGGAAAGGAGAAAGGATCGAATGGAAACAGGCCGGCTCCAAGGTTTAACAGATTCAAGAAAATTCAGCCCGCCCAAGCCGTTCCTCCTTCGGTCGGGACAGGCCACCCACAGGCTGGGTACAGGGGGTTTCGGCGTAAGGTAGGTACAAGTGGTAGGTACCATAGTAAGACAGTGGCGGACCCAAGGTGAGCGGACCAACCAGAGGGCCAGGCCATGTCAGCCAGAGCGACCTGAATGACTTTTCATTCACATGGCTGTGGGTAGCGGACACTTTTTTTCCCTCCCACCTTCCCACTTTCCACTTCCTTCCCACCCAAACCACACCCAAAATGACCGAAAGTGACCAAAAGCACCGCACTTTGGAGGGGGAGGTGCGGAGGGGGAGTGTGGGCCCAGGTACTCCGTAGTGGTCCACTGGTGTGGGATTGGCAAGCGGAAGCCAAAAATTCGGGCACCCGCGCTGGGGCCTTTTGGGGTTCTTTCATTGGGCAGGCGCAGGGGCTGTAAGCCTGTAACCTGAGGGCATTGCTTGCCTTGTTCCAACTCAGCCCAAATTGTCTGGTCTCGTCCTTTTTCCCTCTCATTTACTGACTCTCCTTCAGTGACCTGTCCCATTTTCCCTCGACAGCCCTGGAGTAGACTGCCGCCGTGTTATTCCCAATTTGTAGGTTCGGCTGCGGGAGTTTCCTTTGCCTGCCGTGGCCACTGTACTTGATGCAGGACCCAGGCATGCAAGTTGCAACACTGAAAGACATGTCTGGCGTCCCTTTCCAGGCCTTCCCTTTCCGTCTCGTCGCCGGTTAGCAGCGGGGATCAGCGTGGTAAGGTACTCTGTTGTTACCGAATCTGGTCGGCGGTGTCAGCGGAGCAGGAAGGTACCATCCGGACATTCATGGTTTTCCCTAGGTACGCAGTAGCCGGAATTCCACCAAACAATCTCGGACATGAAGGTATGGTACAGCTTTCCTTCATCCAATTCCATGTGCTCATGTTTATGTCCAATTGTCGACGGAGGCAGCAAAATAATCCTTCCCAGCCCCGATTTCACATATCCCCAGACCACGAGATTAAAGAGGGAAGCGAAGCCGGGACCAAGGATTGGTGACTATGACGTCCGCCAATTGTCACGAAATGTGAGGATGGCAGAGCCCAAAGGATACAAAGTACTCCGTACCCAAGTACCTTAGTCACCTTGCAAAGTGGTCTGACACCGGCCTCTTTCGCTTCCTCATCAAACACGCACATGGTAACGCCGCCTCTTCGCTAATATTCCTCAAATTTGCTATTTTTATGCGCCAGCCCCGTCGCAGTCTCACTCTCTACCCGCGAGTTGGTCTTTGCGCAACGCGAAAGCCCAGGCCAGACTCTCTCTCTCTGTGTGTGTGTCTCTCTCTCTCTCTCCCCCAAGGGAGGACAACCTTGAAAGGGAAAAGGGGATACAACAACGTCCGCAGGAAATGCACGTCAGGAATGGCTGCTGGCATGCAGTACCTATGGATATCCCGTCTAGAACAAAGAGCCCACGTCAGAGACCGGCCAGGGGAGGAAAGAACTCTAGTCTCTCATCTCTGTGGCATGTCTCGGGCGTGATCGAGAATCTTGTGGCTTTACCGGGTTATGCAGAATGCATGCTACAATGGCCCGAGCATCCTGTCTCGCTTTGAGTTGCCAATGGCTAGCTGACTACGGAGTATTCCCGTATAGAATACCTTATTCTGGACACCAAGAGAACATTCAGGCGTCACTTGAACATTGGGCGACTGGTCATTGACACTAATTCTTGATTGTCAGGAAGCGTATAGTTCGTGGGCCGGATTTTTATCAACCTCATTTTATAGCATCGACCAAAACACCGCAAACACATGTTCGTCGCAGCAACCACAAACGCCTTCCCCACTGGTTCCCACCGAATAAGGTGCCCCATCCTTCGCAGCCAACCCTGTCGAAACTCGGGCGACGACGATCTTCCCTCCTCGATGGTCACGTCAACGCCGGTTGACTAAGCCCAAACTGTGATTTTTGCTAGACAAACGACACTCTCACCTCTCTCCGTCACCTTTTTTGAACATGCACCGCGATCTACTAATTATCCTCCACGTTGGTCAAGTAATGCGTCTCCAGACTAAACCGCGCAAACGGGCTCCTCTGCCTCAACCTCTTGCTGAACCGGAAAAACACCCACGGCGTCACGCAGAACGCGGCCGCCAGCCCCGCCAGTATCGTGCCCGCGTAGTTGGCGTTCAGCCCGGCGTACATCTCGTGCGCCACGAGCGGCATCAGCCCCGACGCGACGGCCCGCACGAGCGCGAGACCCGAGAACGCCGACGCCGAGTAGAGCAGGTACGAGTCCGCGAGGTAGCCGCTCAGCGTGTGCGCCGTCTCGTTGACCGCGAAGCCCACGAGCACGAGGGACGCCGTCGGGACTGCCCAGTGGACGCCCGGCACCAGTGGAGGCACCGTCCACGCGAACCACGCCAGTCCGATGGCGAGTGCCGGGGCGGCGAACGCGAAGCCGATGATTTTGTCCTCTCTGGTCAAGGAATAGGGACTCATCAGCCATGAGAGATCACGGTGAAGGCAAGGGTACATGATTAACTTACGGCTGGATGGGAATCTGCTTCCGCTGGCGGTCCCGGACGACCTTCATATCCCACAAGCGAGGGAGAAACGTGAAGATGACGCCGACGGCGATGGCCAGGAACGGCAGAGAAGCCTGCGTCTTGGTGAACCCGAGCGAGACATAGACCACAGTAAGCGACTCGGTAAAGAGGTAGATCATACCCCACGACGATGCCGAAATGAGCGCCACCATAATGACCAACGGCTCCGTGAGCAAAATCTTGCCCGGTCGAAGGACGCTGATCCGGACCAAGGCCCGCCAGTCCCGCGCCTCGTCCGGATTGTGCCACGCCAGCTCCCGCACCGTCGTCTCCCTCTGAATCTTCCTGATTATGGCCCCCAGCAGGATACTAGGCCGGCTCTCCCTGATCCCAAACATGGCTACAAAAAGCACCGCCGTCACGACGGCCGCGCTATAAAAGATCCACCGCCACCCGACAGCCTCGGAGATGTACGCGGCGTAGACGGGCCCAAAGCACAGCCCGACGGTCGTCCCCGCGTTCCAGAGGACAATGATCCAGACCCGGCGCTTCATGTTGAACATGTCCTCCACGCTGCCTGCGATGACGACGGACGGCACGGCGGAGGCGAGTCCTGCGGCGAAGCGGCCCGCGTAGACCGCCGCGGGGGCATGGACTAGGCCGATTAAGAGGCTGGCGAGGCAGAAGGCGGCGCAGGAGATTAGGTAGGGGAGGCGGCGGCCGAAGAGCTCCGAGAAGGGGGGGAGGAGGAAGCCGCCTATTGCTTGGCCTAGTTGGTACCTATTACCTTGTTGTGAGTATTCATTTCCAGGGAGGGAATGATATAAGAGAGAGGGAGAGGGAGGGAGCTCTTACATTAGGGTGAAGCCCACCAGGGACACCTGGCGACTGAGGCCATAGTCTGGAGCAGCTTCGGTTGCGGCGACAGCCTGTGTAGGGGCAGAGTCTTGTTAGCATTTCATTCAGTCCTTGGTTTGTATCTGATGATTATGTTGAAGTTGTTGTACAGGTATAAGGGACTTTGGTATAGGAGGTTTTGATATAGTAACGACCCAGGAACCTCTCCCAGGCGCTCAATTCCTCCCGCGATACGGATCGCCTCGGCAGGGACCGGTGGGTATGGATGGTAGGTAACATAAGACAAGGTAATGTAGTATAATCACATACCCCAGTTGTACTTATAATCGTTCTTATCAACCCGTCAGCTACACATGGATTCAAAACAAGCATTGAGGGAAAACAGATGAAAAGCTCTCTCTCTCTCTCTTTCTCACGTGTACAGCTCAAACAGAATGATAATTGTAGTATCAAACGCCTTTCTCTTCGTAGTCCAGTTCCTCGGATGTGTAGCACAGTCCCGCTGCCAGTTGACGAAGCCGTCGGCGCGCCTCTCGACTCCGTACCGTGCCAGGACGGCAGTCTCATCCGTATCCGCCTCCGTCTTCTCGACAACGGCGCAGGAGGATGAGGCGGCGATTTTCTTGACGTCGGATACCGTCGGTTTCTGGGGGGAGTGGCACTCGAGGGCCATGTTTGGAGACGCCGGCGTAAGGGGCAAGGAGAAGGAAGGGAAGGGGAAGAGACGGGAAGGAAGTTGGGGTGGGAGGTTAGAGATGAGAGATGAGCATGATCTAGACAGGCGGTTGAGTATAGAAAAATGACTAGAAAAGAAATACGATGAAGGGAGAACTCGTAGAATAGACGCCAGTACAATACCGTCGTCTCCCCGCCCCTTTTAGGGACTGCATTGTGCTTCAGGCTGCCGGCTTATGTCTCACACCGCTGATCGACGACGGGGTATCATTCTCTTTACAAATTGTAGGCACCTCTATCTAGCCAAGAGAAACATCAGCCCTCCTTCTCTCGTCCTCTTCTTAGTCATAAAACATATTCAATGGGAATCCTCTAATGCCAGCTAACTCGGAAGAGGCGAAAGCAGGCCAAGGAAAACTCAGCCCCAGGGTTTCCAAGGAAAGCCAGAGAGCTCCTTTAGAGATCGTGAAAGCTGCTACAAATCACGAACAGGAAGGCGAAAAAAGATCAACCAGGAAAAGCAAACTATCTGCTGCATGTGAGATTCCTAGACGGGTTACATCTGCCGTAAGCACTTGGATTTGGGGCCCTTCGCGTCAACGGCCCAATCACTGACAACTTATCACGACACAAGAGAATACTCCCGATCCGTTTGAGCTAATGGGGGAGCTGGACTCAAGTCCGAGGTACGTCGAGCATACCTTCTAGAAACGACGCGTTGAAGCTGACTTGGGGTGCTTGGTTTTGTTCACTAGCCTTTCCCCCCCATTTCCTCTTAAGGACGTTTTCCATTGTTGATTTGATGGGACCGAGGCGAAGGCATTGTGATTGAGATGGGCCCTGAGCTGACTGCATGACATCTCTCTCACTTACATACAAACACATGCCCTTTCTCGTCTAGCCCCACCTCCCACTCACACACGCGCGCGGGCGCGCGCGGTTGATACGGAACGGTTGTACAACAACCTCTCTGTAAGAATCCTTATAGAAACGCCACGATGAGTTCAGACGGATGTGTCCCCATTTGTTGCTCACAATTCACAGCGATAGAGATTCCAGACCTAGGTATCTCGTGATGAAACCTACAATTAGGGTGAGATTCATCATCTAGGTGTGAACAGCATCGTTGTTCATATAATCGCCACCAGAACCCAGACAAGGCTTCACGATATCACCTGCGTATAAGCTGTCGAGGGATTCCACCGTTGCAGAACAGATCAAACAAGCAAACCTATCCCTGGTCCTCATCGCTGTTTTGCTTCGAGTTGGCAATGCTCATGCAAGGGCTCTGGGAGCCTACTCTGGTTTCAACAACAGCCAGCAACTGCACACCATTCCTTGACAACTGAAAATTCGACGATATCCTCATCATGACACCCGAGGACGAGAATGTCCCTGTCCTCTGGGGCTCACCCCAGCAAACCGGCGCCGCCTTCGACTTCAGAAGTACGTCAACCCCTTTCTACCCCCGGCGATCCCAAACACCGCTCCTCGTCTCAATTCTATTCCCGTGCCTACTCATCTAACTAAGCCTCAAACCCTCTACAGGCGACGTAATCACAACCCCCTCCCTCACAATGCTCACCGCAATAACCCACACAACCCTCTCCGACGACGTCTACTCCGAAGATCCCACAACCTCCCTCTTCGAATCCTCCCTCGCAGCCACCTGCGGCCACGCCGCCGCCGCCTTCGTCCTCACCGGCACAATGGCAAACCAACTCGCCCTCCGCACCCTCCTCACGCAACCCCCTCACGCCGTCCTCGCCGACGCCTCCGCGCACATACTCCACTGGGAAGCCGGCGGCGTGGCGCACCTCTCGGGCGCCATGGTCCAGGGGATCCGGCCGCGCAACGGGCTCTATCTTACACTCCAAGATATCGAGAAACATGCCGTCCTGACGGATGACGTACATAAATGCCCCACGCGGGTGATGAGTATCGAGAATACGTGCTCGGGGGTCGTAGTTCCGCTGCTGGAGATGAGGAGGATCAGGGAGTGGACTTCCGCGAGGGGAATTGCGGTACACATGGACGGCGCGAGGCTATGGGAAGCTGTCTCGGCTGGCGCGGGCAGCTTGGAGGACTTTGGACGGTGTTGTGATGTGCTCACGCTGGATTTCAGCAAGAACCTCGCCGCGCCGATGGGCGCCATGGTCCTTGGTTCTTCGGAGCTGATTAAGCGTCTGCGAAGGATACGGAAGAGTATCGGCGGCGGGATGAGACAGGCCGGCGTCCTCGCCGCCGCGGCGCGGCAGGCCGTTGTCGAGAACTTTGGTCCCGGGACGAGGGATGTGAGGGGTGTGTTGGGGAGGAGTCGTGTGATGGCGGCCGAGGTCGGGAGGATGTGGATTTCCAGGGGTGGGACGCTGTTGAAGCCTGTTGAGACGAATATGGTCTGGTTGGATCTCCGGGGTTGCGGGGTGGGTGTCAGGCAGTGGAATGAGTCTGGGAGGCGGAGAGGGATCAAGTTGGATGGGAAGAGGGTTGTGGTACATCATCAGGTTGGGGAGGGTGCGATGAGGTTGTTGGGGGATGTGATGGATGAGGTTCTTGGGAGGGTTCGTGGGGTGTCTGCTGGAGTTGGTGGGTTGCCCAAGGCGAGGTTGTAAATGTCTTCTATCATGACCTGTGAAGGCGACGACTTGAATCCTTGGTCAAGGAAGAGCTTGGCCACTGTGAAGTGTTCGAGTCTTGTTGGAAGCAGGCAAGTGGGCGACAAGACAGGATGCCTGTCGACGTACGACGACTAGCTACCTACCTTCTTACTACCACAACCATTATTATTATTGCCACACTACGCTTTCCAAAGGGTTATCCTGTAAGGAATATATATATATATATAACAGAAAGAAGAATAGTAGTACTCTTACTACTAGTAGTCATAATAATGATGGTAGTAGTAGAACACAAATAGGAGACAGAGGAAAGGTATGAAGCGGCAAACTGTTGTGTCACCCACTTCACTTGGCAGGCAACAAAGGGTCATTGCGAATGACTGAACTTTGAAGGGGGTATCTTATTGTTCTACAGGAGTCGGTATCTCCCTCCGTCTCTAAAACCAAAACATGTCCCTTACACTCCCTCGCCGTCATTCCGGCCCCAGAGCTTGACCGTCCGGTCATGACCACCACTGACGATCCACTTGCCGTCCCTGCTCACATCAACACTGGCAACCGGCCCAGAGTGCCCGCTGAGCGTCTGCACCAAACCCCAGTTATCGGCCGAGAAGATTTTAATCTTTGCGTCGAACCCGCCAGAAACGAAAAACGTCCCCGCCTTCTTGGGCTGCTGCGCGCCCTTTTCGTCGGCGCCGGGCGGGTGGCCGTCAATCGGGTCGTCCAGGCCCCGGAACCACCGCACGTCCGAGACGGCCTTGGCGTGCGCGCCGAGGTTCGCCGTCCGCTGCACCTTGCGCACGTCCCAGCACTTCACCCAGCCGTCGGCCGATCCCGAGAGCACCCTGTGGCCGTCGGAGCCCCAGTCGAGCGCGTAGATGGGCTGGATGTGCTCGTCGAGGATCATGACCGTCCTGCCGGACCGCAGATCCCAGATGCGGCCGATGCTGTCCAGGCCCGCGCTGGCCAGGAGGGAGCCGTCGGCGTTGAAGCTGACCGTGTACACACCCCTGGAGTGGCCCTCTTGCAGCAGAAGCTCTGCCGTCGTTTCCACGTCCCAGAGCCTCCATGTCGTGTCGTCTGAGGCCGATGCCAGATACCGGCCGGAAGGGTGGAACTCGACGCGGGATACCCTGCCGCCGTGGCCCGTCAGGGTCGAAAGGGGGGTATCTTTGTTCAAAGACCATAGGTGGACCAGGCCCTCAGCTCCGCCGGACGCAAGATTCACCGCGTCGGGTGATACGTTGCCCTCGGGTAGCGTGGACCCTGGGTACCATGAGATACCACTAATCTTCTGTGTGTGTCCTCGGAGGTTCATCTTGGCCTCCATGCTCGGGATCTCGATGAGCTTGAGCCCTCCACCCCAGTTCCCCACGGCAACGACCTCTCCGTTTGGTGATAACCTCGTCATGCTGACGTGTCTATCGCCGGCCGTCTGACTGCCCTGAAGCTCAAAACCCTCCAGCTTCTCCTTGATCTGTTTCCGGAACTTGACGTGCGTGCGCAAGGGGATCGTAGACTCGGCCTTTTGAAACTGCACTCGCCTCCGCGCTCTCGGCAGGGAATACTTTGCGATATCGATGCGCGCCTGCAACAGGGCCTGGCCGCCGGGTGTGTAAAACTCCTCGTCCTGCTCGTCCTCGTCCTCGTCCTCGGCGTCCTCCATCGTGATGTCGCCATTCTCGATGCCCGCCATTTCCTGCTGGATGACCAACAGGTTCCGCAGGCGGTCTCTGCGTTCGGGCTTGCCCTCACCAAAGAGCGTGACCGGCTCGCCCATCTCCCTGAGCTTCGTCCGCACTCGGTTGTCGTCCGTGGGCACCGCGATGCTCGCCGCCAGCTTCTTCCTCTCCATCTGCGCCAGGACGGCGGACGTCTTTTCGGGCGCGGCGCCCGCGAAGGCTGAGGGGATCTCGTAGTCGTGGTCGACGGGGATGTCCTCCAGCGCAATGCCTCTGTCCTCGTCCATCGCCTCCTCGACGTAGGCTTGTCGCGAAGGGTGCATCATCTTGGGCAGCGGGAGGGCTTTCGGCCCGGGAATGTCAGAGTTGTTGCAAAGTCGCGTCTAGAGGATGGTTAGGAGGATTTGATCGAGGGATTTGAAGCTCGGAGAGAGGTATGTTGAGCTCCAATGGGTACCTGGCGAAGGGAACGAATGTAAATTATTATTATTTTTTTGGGGGGGGGGGTATTTGGAAATTTTAAAGAGCTTACAACGGTACGTGCAAGCAAGTAAGTGGTCAACTAAAGATGCGCGCGCCAGCCGGGCACACTGCGTTCGGGGTCCACTGAAAATTTCTCGGCTACGGTGGCTCTTTTCGCCGTCCCGCTCCCGCTCCGGGCATGTGGGGAGGGTGCGCTTCAAGCACTGACGGGCAGCTAAGGTAATTACCCCATCGACACACGCACTGAACGGGGCTGCTCTTGCATGCTTCTCAATCACCTCGAAGCCCACAACAGGGTGTGTAGACAACCGGTGCTGATGACATACACACATCTTGTTCTTGGCTTTCCAATTGATTCCAATTATCAGATGGTAAATGCTGAATGCCAAATAAGTCCAGATAACACTGCGAGAGAACCGAAGCTCTAGTGACTTGCTCTTGACCAGTCTCATCTAGCTGTCCCCAAGTCCCCCAGCTCATGAGGTCTTAATATCTGACAATGCAATGGACATCATGTACCTCGAGAACAGCATGAGATTCACTCAATCCGCATTTTCAAGAGACGCAGAGCCCTCAGTACCAACCCTGCCTCCTCACTTGGAAGAAGGCTTCACATCCCCCATCCCAACCCCATAATCCTCCTTCAACACCTCCCCAGCAACCTCGATCGGCTCAGCCTCCTGCAGCACATACAACATCCTCCCCCACTCCGTCTCGCTCACATTCTTCCAAGCGTGCATCGTGCCCCTCTGCACACTCACGTCCCCCCTCCGCATCCTCCTCGTCTCGCCCGAATCCAGCACCAAGTCGATCTCGCCCTCGAGCACCACCCCGTAATCGAGGCTGACGGTCCGGTGCATGGGACTCAGCGAGCCGGGCGCCATGTCGACGATGCGCAAGACGCTGCCGCCAGGGATCACGATCCCCGGCGGGTTGGCCAGGCGCTGGGCGTAGGCTGTCACGTCTGCGTTGGCCGTCAGGGAGACGGGGGTCTGTTCTGTGGTGTAGCCTAGATAGAACTTGGCGCCGCCGCCGACGGTTTGTTGTGGGATTTCGGTGTCGACGGCGGTGTTGAAGATTGTTTTGCCTGAGGGGTCGTGGTCTGTGATGAAGCGGTGGGGGCGGCGGAGGTCGATGGGTGTTGTCTGGGATGCCATTGTTGAGATGTGTGTGTGCTGTGTCTTGTTCAATGTAGTTTTGTACGACGGATAGGAGGGTTTTGCGGTGTTGAAATGTCTATGTATGGTGTAGCTTTTGCTTCCACTTGAGATGTAAAGTATAAATAGTCTAGGCTGAGTTTGGGGGAGAGCTATGTGATGAAGAAAGTTGAGACGAGCAAGCTTTCAAGAAGAAAGAACGGGCAGTCGTCTACTCCCCTCGAAAAAAACAAAAAAACATCGAGCTTACAAATAATTCCAAGTACATTCTGTAACATCCTGTCAACCATCCTTTTCCCCGCCATCCCCCCTCTTCGATACCATGTTTGAAGTAGTTGCCGGGTCGGCATCCGACGTCGTATAGCTTATTCAGGCGGTTTACAGCCATCCGGAGCAAGTGGTCGGAAAGTGGAGGTGGGGCCGGGACGCAAGAGGAGGTGGGTTGTGCGGGGGACGGGAGGACAGCTCGGCGGACGCTATGAAACTGTATTCTTTACACGTGTTGGTTGCATTGCCTTGAGTAAGTATGCATCCTGATGCAAACAAGGCCACAGAAACTGGGGTACAGGTTTGCCTTTGCACATGATCTCTGGGATGTCATCGTTCATCGTTTGACACCATCTCGGGTAGACATCGTTGATCTGAGATTTCGGGTTCGGGCTCACGGGCGACTGTAAGAGCCGGGCAAATGGAGGGGAAGGCTGAGGAAAGTCGACGTGAAGGAATTGAAATTCGATGAGTTCGAGAACAAGCCGGACAGTGTATGGAGTCTTGGAAGGTGGGATTGCAGAAAAGATACTCATGGTCACATCTTGGTTTAGGGCACTTGAAATTTCCTATGGGTTTTTGGTGATCAAAGTACAACGTTGGGTATTCATCCGGGCTAAAAGCCTGAATGCCACTATGAGAAGGAAAAAAATACAACAAAAAAAATTGTACACAATGCCTCCTTCACGAGAGCCCTTAAGGATCTGATGATGTGACAATCTCTCCCACGTAGTCATGGACCTCCAAAGTTGCCCTACTCTATCCTCCGAGCCGCAGAAACATTCGGCACGCCCGTTCCCTCAACAACTTTGGCGCCCACAACCTCATAGATGGGCATCTCAGCCAAGAACTTGGCAACGTGATGCAACGTCGGCAGCTTCTCCCAGTCGAGACCGTCCATCTTAACCGACACATCAGCCGTAGAAGCCCTAGACACAGCGTGGACCGTGGCGGGAACGTCCTTGGCCTCCTCCTCATGCGGCACAACACACGCGTACTCGGCATCAGCCTTGCCCGGCTGACCGACGGAAGGGATATACCGGTACGTCAGGATCCCGTAGTCCGCCTCGCCGCCAATGGTACCGTGCTCTGTCTCGGGCTCGTCGCGGCGCAGGTTCTTGAGCGAAATGTCGGCAAACGTGGCGCCCCGCCACGAGGCGCGGACGCGCGCCGCCGTGGCGTGGTGCTCGAGGTCAATGTCGCAAAACAGCTTCGGCATGCCGAGCTCCTCGCGCCCGGAGACGATGGGGTCCGTCAGGGACTCGAAGAGCACGGACAGGTGGGTGCCGTTGATCGCGGCGCCGTCGCGCTTGACGTACTCGATGCCGTGGATGTACAGGCCCAGGTGGTTGTAGCCGCCGCCGCCGAGCCAAGACATGTTGTTGAGCTGGGTGACGGAGAGCGAGGCGGCGCAGACGGTGCCGGGGTCCTTGAAGCGGAACGAGTCCGTGGGGAGGATGGACTCGAGGAGGGTGCGCGACGTGAGGAATTTGACCGACATTGTCTTGAAGGTGCGCTCGAGCTCGGAAGGCTGTCGTCGGCCGAAGAAGTCTTGTCGGGGCCCCGGGAAGGGACCGAAGCCGATGGGCATGCGCCAGTACATGTCCTGCTTCTTGGACCAGAGGTACTTGTTGAAGATCTTTGTGGCGTGGTCGTGTTCGTCGTGGCCAAAGTTGTAGTTTGTGTAGTTCATCACTGTTTCGTCGTGTTAGTGGTCTGTCAGGGGTGTGAGTGGGGGAGCTTCACGAACTCTGGATGGCAGGTGGTTGGCCTGGTATTCTGTCCCTGCCGGCTTGACGAGAGTACTCCTGGATCTTGTGCGCGCGCTCCATGCGGATCTTTTCGTACAGACGTAAACGTTCAGGGACTTCGTCGGGAGATGTCCCCTTTGGTAGAACGACCGCCAACGCTGCCCCGTCTTCCATCGCCTGACCCGCGCCTTGCCCCTGGTCTACGTCCCTGTCAGTATCTCACGATGGGGGGTTCTTGTCGGAATAGACTTACGAGGTGTGAAAGGATGCGCGGCGTCCCCCAGAAGGGCGAGCTTGCCATTCACCCATGTCGGCATGGCCTCCATATCCAACAATTGCCAGACATTGACTTCATCGGGGTGAACCTTCTTGATCAACTGCAACAGAGCTGGATCAAAGTCTTTGTAGACCTTGAGTAGTTGTTCAATAGAACCCTTCTTATTCCATTCTAATGTTTCGTCAGTTTTTCCGCTGTATAATGAATTACGAAGAGACATACCGTCGCTTGCATTTGCTTGAGACTCGGTATCGGGGTGAATGCAAACAAAGTTGAGAAGCTGGTTATTGTTGCACGGGTAAATCACGATGCGCCTATCTGTACCAAACCAAATACCCAGAGAGTTCTCCCTGTCGACCAAAGGCGCAGTGACGGGATCCTCGAGCACCGCGGCGCGGGGGATGAGGAAACGGAACGCCGCCTTGCCCGACCGGAAGAGTTTGTAGTCGGTGCCGGTCACGAACCTCCTGACCTTGGACTGTTTCGAAAGGGGTCAGTATTGAACGAACAATGGCACTTTTTGTAAACCCATTGTGTACGCACATAGATACCATCAGCACCGAGGATAACATCCGCCTGGACAGTCGTCCCGTCCTCTAGCGACAACTCGCCCTTCTCGGGGTCCGCGCCGACAACCTTGGACGCGACATGAAGCTTCGCCGGCGTGGTGACCCCCCCGTCCTCCGCGGTGGCGACGTTGCGGATCTTGTTGTGAAGGTAGGCGCGGTGTACGAGTTGCCAGGGGTGCTGCCATTGGCCCTGGGACTTTATGATGTCGATGTCGAAGCCGCCTTGGTTTTGCAAGTCTCTCTCCTTGAAGTGATGCGCAGGATTGGCGCCGAACGTCTCTGCGTAGATGCCCCATCTTCGCAAGAGGCCGTTGGAGTTGGGCGCCAGGTGAACGGCGGCACCGGTCTCATTCGCGAGTCTTGATTGCTCATACAGCTATGGGGAGATGGAAAAGCGTGAGTACACAAGTGAGATGAGGGGGATGAGGCTACGGGG
>JFFI01000164.1:0-16654 GCA_001563125.1 Colletotrichum salicis
AAAAGGGGGGGGGGGCCATAAGTGGGTGCTTTGACTTACGCCACCAAAGACCGATACAACACGACTGAGTTGGGCGACATCGATCTTCTCTTTTGGTCAGCTACTTGGCTCGTATCAAATGACGTACTTGCTTCAACGCTTCAATACTAGATGGACGCTCGGCCCAGTTGTCATGATTTGGGCAGTCATTTGTGCTTCGACGGCGGGAGTGACCACTTGGCAAGGTCTCCTTGTTCAGCGATTCTTCCTAGGTGAGTCTGTATCGCTGAATCAGTATATAAATGAGCTGTGACCTCATGGCAGGTTGTAGCAGAGACTAGCGGCTAAATTAATGCTGTGATACAGGATTCACCAAGTCTATTATCTCAACAGCTTTTATGACTACTGTCAGTGGCTATTATACTCAAAGCGAACAAGCGCTCCGCCAGAGTTGGTGGTTTTCCGGAACGGGCTGGTTCAACATTATCGGAAGCGCCCTTAACTATGGGCTTGCTCAAATATAAGGGGGGTCCTTGAATTCATGGCAGTATATCTATGTACTCGCTGGAGGCTTGACGTTTCTGTTTGGCATTTGGTGTTTCTTCCTTCCTAACTATCCCCTGACCGCTTGGTTCCTCAGCGCGGAAGAGCGAGTTGTCGCAATTGAGAGGCTGCGTCAAGGACAGACTGGCGTGAAGAACCAGACTATCAAATCTAGTCAAATAAGAGAGGCACTACTGGACATGAAGGTTTGGCTAGTCTCTTTGACAATGGCCTCAGGGTAATAGAACTCCGAAAAAGATTCTTCTAAAGGCGAATACTAACTGGCTATCAAGTATACAGTCAACGGAGCCATGTCCGGACTCAGTCCCCTCATTGTTCCAACATTCGGTTACTCGGCTTTGGACAGCATTCTCTTTCAATTTCCACTGGGTGCAATTTGCGCAATTGGTATTCCACTGGCTGGTTGGGTTCGCTCCAAGTATCGCAACATCCGGATCCCGGTGCTTATAGGCTGCAATTTACCTGTAATTGCAGGTTTCATCATCATATGGAAATCAGACTGGAGCCATCGACCGGTTGCGCCTGTTGTCGGGTACTCACTGATCGGCTTCTTTGGGCCAGTCGTCAGCTTGACGGTCACTTTGGGTGCCAGCAACGTTGCAGGAGAAACTAAGAAAAGCTTTATGGCTTCTGCCGTATTTGTTGCATTTTTCGTTGGGAACATTGTTGGTCCTCAGCTTATGAAAAGCGAGACCAAAGCGCAACATTACCCTGAGTTCTGGACGGGGTTGACTATATGGTACATCAAAGTTCGGTCTGGGTCACCACAACTCTTCTAATAGGGATGTTTTAGCTACTGCATCACCATTTGGTCTGCATCGGGTCTTTATTTCATACTTTGGAGAGAAAATAGGAGACGAGATGCTGTTAACCTGGACGATCGTGAGCGGGATAGGCTCGCATTTAAGGACTTGACCGACAAGGAGAACGAGCACTTCAGATACGTTCTGTGATCTTTGAATTTCGGCTTACACAGAGTCCTATGTTATTACTTGTCATAATATTCTGTATTCATGAATTGATGTCGCAAGTGCCTCAAACATTATCGCTGTCGTACGTTGCGGATTTGCAGAATCGAGACTTGAAGAACATCGCTGGTATTAATATTTCTGGCCAAAAAGAGAGTGATGTAGTGACCACTTGATAAAAGATTGCCTTACAGTCTAGGTGAGGCTTTGGTGCCTGCTTCTCATCCGGGTGAAGGAATTGAAACGTCGCGTTTTCTCCAGGGGTTGTGATGCAATCACCAACGGACCCCACCCTCATGGGCGGCGTTGGTAAGCTGCACATGTCGATTGAGGGATCTTATCATGACATGTCGGACCATGGCCGACATGAGCTGATGTTGTAGCCGATATCGCCAACGGAGACTCGGGAGGCAGTTCAATGTCCGAAGAGACAATTCAAATGGAACGGTGCGGAGGTGGAATTATGCTTCGGAACTAACTTACTTACCAATGCATATTGACGAATACCGCTCTCAACTTCTCTTTCGTAAAAGTTCCAGACCACCTCATAGCGAACTTGAATCTCTAGAATGCTTTAGAAAGTGAGAAGGGTGGCTGTTATTGGGGCCGGTCCGGCTGGGGCCATCGCAACGGACGCTTTGGTAAAGGAACAGGCGTTTGATGTCGTACGCGTCTTCGAACGGCGCGACTTGGCTGGAGGAACTTGGTGAGTAAAGCATCGAAAGCCTCAAGCTTCATGTCAATTGAGGATTTGAGCATGATCTGACCTACGAGTCTGCAGGGTCTTTACTCCAGAACTGCCGCCCCGGATCCCGTCCTTGCGCGCCTTAGTCGAACAACGTGCAAATGCCCCGATCGAGATCCCTAGAAGCTTTCCTACAGAGACCCCGAGATCTGAAAAGAATAACTCTCACCAATTGCGATACTCAGACACTAGTATTCATGAGACGCTGCACAGCAATATCACACCCGAAGTCATGGTGTTTACGCAGGAGCCAATACCTCAGATCCTATCCGACCGGACCCTGGCACAATATGGCACAGGCGCTCCTTTCAGACATCGAGAAATTATCAGGGAATGGGTGGAAGGAATTTTTACTCGAGGAGGCCATGATAAGCTGATCGAATTCAGCATCACGGTTGAGCTTGCTGAAAAGAGAGGGGACGAGTGGGTTCTTACGCTGCGAAAGGTGGTGCCGGGGAAGTCGAAGGACTACTGGTGGCAAGAAAGCTTTGATGCGGTAATCGTGGCATCAGATCATTTCTACTTGCCTTACATCCCCGATATCCCTGGTCTTGTTGAGTTCGACCAGAAGTTCCCCGGTGGGATCAAGCACAGCAAGCATTTCCGTGACTCCGAAGAGTTCCGGGACAAGGTATGCTAGCGACCATCAACTTGGATTATGAGATCGGAGCTAACTTGCTGTAGAAA
Organism: Colletotrichum salicis; assembly: GCA_001563125.1. NCBI lineage: Eukaryota > Fungi > Ascomycota > Sordariomycetes > Glomerellales > Glomerellaceae > Colletotrichum > Colletotrichum salicis. Next base: position 2,944 of record JFFI01000164.1, read on the forward strand.
GTCATTGTTATCGGAGGCTCTGTATCTGCGTTTGATGCGCTGCATGACATTCGACCGGTCTCCCAAAGGCCAGTCATTGAATCTCTCAGAGAACCACTGGCCGCGTTCGGGTGGGCGTCCTTCACACACCCCGATATTGCCATCAAGCCACAGATCATCAACTTCTGTCCCAAAAGTGGACGTATCACGTTTAGTGATGGAAGTACCGTAGATGGTGTTGATACCGTCGTCTTTGCGACGGGTTATGATTTTAGCTTCCCATTTTTGCGCCAGCAGAAGGTGGAGAACAGGCGAGTTCCTGGACTTTACCAGCATGTCTTCAACATCGATGACCCAACCCTTGCATTCGTTGGAATGGTAAGCTTTCAGCACCTCGTGTCGTGCCTGGAGAATTAGTGACTAAATCACGCCTAGGTTACTGGCGGCTTTACTTTTCGCGTCTTCGAGTGGCAGGCCGTCGCAGCAGCACGAGTCTTTGCGGGCGGCGGGAAGTTGCCCCCTCGCCTTGGCCAGGAAAAGTGGGAGAAGGACAGGTTGGCGTACAAAGGCGACGGCGTTCCCTTATTCACTCTGGCACCTGACTTTGAGCAATACTTCGAGGCATTGCGGGCAATCGCCGGGGAGCCTGCGCAGGGTACTACAGGCAGAGTTTTGCCAAAGTTCGACCCAAAGTGGCTCGAAGCGTTTTCGGAGGTTCTCTGTGCCAGAACTGAGTGGTGGAAAAGGGAGACTAAGAAGGCCGAAGACCAATTGAAGCTTGCGTTCAAGTCGAAGCTATAGAAAGAAGAAAGATGGTATTATTTACTATTCAAGTGGTTTCAATCTTGTCGTGGTTTAAACCCGCCCATGCTGCTGCCAAACACGCGTGCAAGCCCGTGGATAAAAGCTTCCGCAAGCGATACCAGGAGAAACGTTTCAGATGCCCCTTGAGACAAGCTCTCACTCCGTCTTCCGAGGTGTCAATCTCACATTGAGAGGACCCTTCTTCCACAAGCCAAATAGCTGTTGATCGGTCCAGTTCTTGCTGTCGTCCGCGATTTGCATGTCGAAGTTCCAAATGACTCTTGCAAGGATGACTCGCATCTCAGACATGGCCAAGCTGTGAGAGTCAAGTTAGTAAGTGTTTTACGTCTCACAAATTGTTTGGTTTCACGTACTTCCGGCCGATGCAGTTTCGAGGACCAAAAGAGAATGGCTGAAGTGCCGCTCTATCATCATTCTCGAAACGCGAATCTCCAAGCCACCTCTCAGGTATGAAAGAGTTTGGCTCTACGAAATACTTCTCGTTGTGGTACATGGGCCACTGGGAGACCATCACTCTCGTCTGTTTGGACTTGATTAGCAACACGATATCTTCAGACTCGAAGGAACTTACACCAGCAGGCACGAATCTCTCGCATATGTAGTCACCACCCGGCTTCACAACTCGAGTGAGGCCCATGGGTACGACTGGGTAGACACGCATACTCTCGTCGAGGACTGCGAGCATGTAACGGAGTTTTTGAACACTGAGAACGTCGATTTCTTGCTCCGAGCTGAATGAAGTGCGGACTTCTTGTGCCAATTTGGCCATGGCTTCGGGTTGCATGGTAAGGAAGTAAGTCACCCCCGAAAGCACTGATGCCGTCGTCTCTGAGCCGGCAATGATCAAGGTATCTGCAGTTTGCTCAATTTCCGGTTTCGACATGGCCTAGACAACAATTCCGTCAGATTCGCTACCCAGATGTATGGGCCATGAGACATCAAATGTTATGGGCCAGACTTACCAAGGGGCCTTCCTTCATCATCATGGACTGGACAAAGTCGGGCCTTGATTCCCCCAGTGCCATGCGACGTTGAACCTTCTCCTGGCTCATATCGTTGTGGAACTTTGTCTTATTCTTCAATTCTTTCGGGATCAACCACTTGGCGAATGGACGCGTAATCCAATACCTCTGGAACTGATTCCGCCATACACCAGCATGGATGTTATCGAAAATGATCGACACCCACGGGTGATAGTCCGAATTCTCCAGACAACCAAATGGCTCACCAAAAGCCAGATCTCCAATGATGTCAAAGGTTGTCCAGTTGTACCACGAAACCATGTTGAGCGCCTTTCCTCCGTCCTCGCAGTTCTCATGAAGTCGCCGGATCAACAAGTCGATCTGTGTTTGGATGAGAGGTTGTTGATCGACCATAGCCTGGGCGGAGAATCCGTGGGCCAGAACGCGGCGAATACGTGCATGATCCTCGCGGCCAGAGTTGATGATGCTGTGCGGCTTGTATCTGGCGTTGACGGGGTCTTTGTAGTTTTCCGTGCCGCCGCCGCCCTTGCTGTGGCCCATCAAGTCCTTGAAAGCGCGCGGATCGGCCCAGTCGATCGTGTCTGGGCCGAGCCTGACAACTGGTCCATATTTGTTGTGAAGCTCTGCCAGTCTCTTGTGAGCCTTACCACTGGTGATCATTCGGCTGAGCGGGATCCGAGTAGCGGCATGGAGCTTCGGGCCAGGGTAGTCTTTGAGTGGATGGAAGTAAATATTGTAGACCACCCTTGAGATCAGACGGAAAACTCCCTGTATCGCCCTTCAGCATGTGACTTTCCAACATTAATGCAATAACTCCGCAACGACTTACCAATGCAACGAGGACGATTGGCAAAGCGACCGCGAGCCGCACATTACCTAAAGTTGAGATATCGTGTGGAATAATCATGTTGAATGTTGTAGCGTTGTTGGCAAATCGCCCGATGGTTGGCTAGTTGGTTCTGACAGGAAGTAAACTCTTTCTGCCCAATACTTTCCCATGATATCAGCGGGATGGTGAGCAGCTTATATCTGCCCGAATGCAGACGAACAACTTGTTTCCGGGTGCATGCTCGCCGAAGACGCCAAAGACACGTTTACGACCGGAGCCGAGCCCGCTCCGGGGATGAACGGTGTAACCTCCAGCCAATTGAAGCAGTACGGCTTCCCGTCCGATGATCCCCAGTGACGTTGCACAGCAAAATGTCGAGGCGGGGGAGTCGTGTTTGTTGGGGGCTTAAGCGTAGAACGGCATTTGGGATGGTGGGACGCCGCGTTTCATGGCCACACACATCTGAAGGCGCTGACCATGAGGTCGCGGATTTCGGGCTGCTGGAGGCTTCCGGACCATGGTCCAATGTATGTCTCGCCTTACTTGTTCTACGAGAGGACGCTGTTGAGTGTAGCGTTGGTACGAGCGAGGGTACGAATGCGAATGCTGGAATACGATGGGTGAAAGTGGCAAGAACCGTTTTGGGAGGGGTTTGCATCATTTTCGACGCGAGTCGTTTAGATGACAGCTCCTTGCCCGCCAGACGCACATGGAGCTTGATGATCTTCAGGGTCGCGTACAAATACTCGCGCCCCCGGACGAGCGTTGCCGGCGTAGCGCGGAGTGCATATGCAAGGCCACGGCGCGGGGTTGGGAGAGATGGCAGACTCTCCGCCGGCAGGAATCGGAGATATCTTCGGCCCCGAATATTCCCCTCCGTGGCACCGATGCCCGGATTGCTGCAGAGCCACGGTTTGTGGCAACGTTGGAGTGACAAGATCGGCAAGGTTGTGCCACAGTAACAGAGTTGTGTTTAGCTGAGGCGGCGTACAGGCTGATGCGCTAGAATTCGCGGCAACGGCGCCGAACGGCTGACATGTCGACACTTTGAAGAACGTTTACATGCTCGCATTGGGACTCCTCCTGGAGCACAGCCGATGCCGTTAGTCTTGAGAGACAATCGTGGACCACCGAACTTTGCTGCTTCTAAGGGCGAAATGCCCGCTAAAAAGCCCTACATGGTTTGCCTCCATGTAAGGTTCCCAGAGCTTGTGAGCAACCGTATTCTCCTCCTACGGTTTGGGCCGTGCGTGCAATGACCTATCGCCTGGAGACAGACTCAAGGTTCATCGGGGAGGTTCCTTCGGAAACTGCGGGTTATCAGAAATCCCCAAACGCTTTTACAGACTTTGAATTACACATAGTTAGTCATGATCGGGGAATCCATTCTTCAATTCTCAACTAAGGCCACCTGAGAATCTATGCCACATCTTTCCGCATCACTTGCCCAGTTTTAACTTTCAGTCTCAGTCTCACTGAGGCAATATGGGCGCTTTGGCCAGTTGACCCCCAGCAGCAGGGAATGCTGCTGACTACACAGCATCAACAGACCCATGAGCTCTTCTCAACACTTAACAGCTTGGCGACACGTGATGAGACACTTCCAGATTCATCGCAATCTCAGGGGGTTCGCAATCCTAGGATACGAGGTCTCGAAAAGGAGTAGCCTTAGCAATGTTCCACTGCTTCACCTTTTCATTGTCGGTCACTTGAGGTCAGAGTTCTAAGCCTCATATTGCCCGAAGAGTGAGAGCTCTTTGAGGAACACTACGTCCCCGCCGCAATCACGCCTGGAGGATCTGAGTGACCGGGAACGCCGGCCGAAGAGTCATGGAGACCGCTTTCAAGCGCAAACCCCTGCCGGGCCCTCCGCCGGGTCCTCCGCCGCCTCCGGATTTTGACCCTTTTCCCCAACGTCAGCGCCCTCTCCGCGCCGCCCGATCGACGCCGAATATTCGGCAGTCTGTAGCAACATCAAGATACGATCCTCCGCCTGCATATGAGGAGTTCCCTGGAGTCGATGCTAACGGTCGTTTGGCTTTCGCCGCTCCTACCCCAGATTTCGGACCCGGCAGGATTCCATCACCAGGTCCGGCAACCCCGGGATCACACTTTTCTCCCACAATTCCTCCCGTCGCTGCCCGTAAGGAGTATACACCTTATCGACCATCACCGACAACTTCACTTGTCGCAGATGAAAAAGCTTCGCCTACACCGACCCTTCAAGGGCCATCCTTTCCTGGTCCCCCAACAGCCCAGACGTTCCCGGTGGCAGGTTATCGCCCTTCTCCATCTCCAACACCATCGAGCCCTGGATCTTTCTTCCCTGGCCCTCCCACAACAGTTGAGACATTCCCATTGGCACATCGACCCCCTTTGTCTCCCAACTATGCCCCATCAGAAACCACATCAACAAACTCCCAGTCAACAGAAAAGACCTTCTGGCAGACAGCCCTAGATGAGACAAAGTACTTTGCAGGTGGGCTAATAAGCCATCCATTCGAGTACACCAAACACTACTCCATCCTCCGCCATTCAGGCGCCCTTGTATGGTATCGCGGTCCGTCGACCTCCGTCACCGTCACAATCTTCTCCGACGCTCCTTTGCCACCCACGAGGACAATATGGCTCCAGCAAAAGGGCTTCTCAGGGAACATGGGCATGAACTTGAAGTCCCTCGTCGGCGCAAATACATCATGGCTCGATGTGACACCTTCCACGCAAGGAACGCCAGCAGCCATGGCCGAAGGTGACGAAAGAGGTTGCCAGCGCGATTTGAAGAAGTTTCTCAAGAAAGCGCCCAAGAATCTGGCGAAACATGTGCCGAGGGAAACACACGTCGTGCGCATCCCTGCCGCTGTCGATGATGGGTACTTCCGGCTCGTGCTATGCGCTGGAGGCGGCGGTGACGGGAGCAAGAGGAAGGTTCTTTGCCCTAGTCCCGTCTTCCGCGTCGCGAGTACGTCAACGGATATGAGTGTCACCCGTGGCGCAAGCTTTGCCAGTATGCCACTGGAGCTTGGGATCAAGGCGGGCTCTGTCGTCGCGACGACGGTTGTCAATAAGTACATCGGACCAGCTGCCGCCGTAGTGCAGTCTAGAACAAAGAAGATCTCGCAAGCAAAGTTTGTCACGAAGCATGCTGCTCACATCGCATATGCAAAGTCAGGCATAGAGAAGTCCGGTATCAAGACGCATGGCACGGCATACGAGGAGCAGTATGCCACCACCAGAGGCGGAGGATACGATGCCTGGCAATCTGGGGAATGTGGATTCCAAGAGGCGCCTCCCGAAGTCATCGGTGCTGACTCCGGTCCTACCGACCCATTTCCAATCAAATTCGACGGCAGAGTTGTTCGCGGTACGGGAAGGGGAGGCATGGAACTTGGTATCCCGACAGCGAATCTTGAGGGCGTACCCGAAGACGTGAGGATGCGAATGCGCGGCGTCTACTTTGGCTGGGCAAGAGTCGTTCCCCGCTCTGGATTGGAAGCGATATCGACAGACTGGTACGAGAGCATTATCACCGTCGGCCCTGCTCCGTACGCCACACCACGGGTAGCCGCCAAGAACGTCGCCACGGTACACCTGATCCACGAGTTTGGCGGCGCTCTCTTCCTCGACACGAAGCTCAAGGTTCTCGCCATGGGCCAGTTGCGGGTGTCTGCGCCTCCTGTTGCTGGTTCCGAGGCAGCGCTCGAGGCCTACGGCGCGGATGTATTACTCGCTGTGGCTAGTCTGAGTCGTGACAACTGGTGTCCGATCGAGACGCGGGAGCGGATGAGAACCATGCGGAGCGAAATGAGTCTGGCTGATCGGTACGTTGAGACGAGGGAGAGAGTTCAAAAGCAGGTAGATCGCATACCGGTTCATTTAGCTGGTGTGAGAACGGAAGGGGCTGCGTTGAGAGATCGGGCATATGGGAATGGAGGGATTTGGATTCCAAGATGATGCACGTGGTCACCTAGAAGTGATTGGGATTCGCCTGGACTTGAAGTCTTCTTGCGCCACATGTACATGTATTATTCACTTCGTACCCCTAGAGACCGGGCACATAGACACTTTGACACTAGACGTTTAATATTCTCCATACCCACCTAGTAAGAGGAACTCTTAGGGACTTAGGTACTGAGGCAGGGAGGTACCGACCGCTCCTTCCCAAGCGGCGCTGCATATTCTTGTCCATACAAAGAAGCCCACAGAGGTCCCGGCAAGTCCATTTCTATTACCAGCCAGGTGGCGGTTGGGTGGCCAGGTCAGACTATCCATCGAGTAGAAGGGTTAAAGGTCCAAGAATCAATATACCCATAGTCTACTCGACGGCAGGCCCCGACTACGATTCCCAGCATGAGCACCAAGAAATGTAGCCACACCGGTGGTAAACTCTTCTTTGATTTTCTATACCTCTTAATACATGTACTCATACAAGAAAATCGCACTCTTGATGGGAAAATACATTCACCAAATTACACTTTGAAATCCCTAATCATTTCCTACTACAGTATCTCTGTGACGCCAGGTCTGCATCACCCTGTCCCGGTCTCGTGGCAAAATTCCTTCACACCTCTCTGAAATCTTTTCCCAGGACCATAGCTTGGATATCCATCACACAGACAGGTTTTTATAGTCTTACTGTGGCAGGACGTTGTTCTCGATGGCTTTCCAACAGTGATTGCAAAGTTCATGACTCTGAATATCATTGATCGTCTTAGCGACCTATTTGAGAGAACTGTTAGCATCCTGATGGATCCGCCGTGTAGGACGATAATCATGGAGACGAGCAGTTTAGAGAATGTGACTTGCCTCATATAAGCAGCCAAGCTTCTCCTTTTTGCCAATCTGGCCTATGCCTTTTGTACCCACAACGTCAATGAGGCACTTGGCAGACGTGAAGCCGAGCTTAACTCCGCATCTCACGACGTGGCATCCGTCAATCACGAGACTATCGTCCTCTTTGAGCAACTTCTGCTCGGCTTCATCGAGCTCAACCCATATGGCTTTCCCAGCCTCGCTCAAAACATCAATAACATCGGAGGGGAAGTCCAGGAAATCGTTCCAAATTCCCGGCACTGGAGCGGGTGCTGGCCTGGGTGACCGGGAAATATAATTTGGTGCAAGGCCCGTTGAGAGTGAAAGCATGGAGAGAAAAGCGAAAAGGGAAATGAAGGCCTTCATCTTGGGTGTAGTACAACTGGTAGACTTTGCTAAGTACGGTAGCCGAATGATGTTTGATTCTGTTGCAACTCCAGGCTTGTTTGGACGACTAATAATCTTTTCCCATGGAAGAATTCTCGCCCTTTATGTTGAAATCTGGCACCTTCTTTCCAAATTGATTGTGCATTTCTCATACTTGAGATAACCTATTTTAAGACCCGCGAGCCTTCAAACCCTCGTGAACAACAAGCACCTCTCAACTCCAACATTTTCTATCACGCGAATCTGATTTTCTATTTTTGCCCGAGCCTGCTTCTGAGCTGACTCTTCGAATGCGGGCTCTTTCCCTTTGCGTCGGCAGAGGTGGCTGTGCGGATCCTTCTCAAACGAGGCTGCGACTAACTAGATAGCTACCCGCCCAAGTGCTTGCATATAAGCGCCAAAGATGCTGTGACAACGCATACAGATTTCTGTTGGCTTCCGCTTTGAGGGTATAACAAGTATACTGGGGTGTTCTGAGCCATTGCAACTTCTTTTTCCAAAGCCTCACAGTACACATTATTCCGTCACTCTATCAAATTACGGTGATGCTCTGCTCTGGAGTCGCGTCGATAGCTCCACTGATCGCTCATGCATTTACAAGTCTAACTTGTAGTGTGAAGCATTCAGATTTGGTTCCACACAGAGCCTGCGTATAAGACTGTGTGTCGTGTCAAGTTTGTGTGTATATGTACCTTACTTATGTGTACTTCCGTGACACTGGCTAGATGCCCACCTGCCATGCCAGTTATGTAAGAGTAACCAAGGTGCATGTCAGGGACTTGTATACATGTTGGTACAATCTGCGAGTAACACCATGCTGGGCTGGATTGGGTAGGTGCATGTGTGTTGGTTGAAACCACGTTCGCCCGCAGCAGCGGCGCCGACCCTTCACACTCGGGCAAAGCCAGACGCCCCAATAAGACCAAGAAAACGATCATCAATTCAGACCATTAATCCTGCACTTCATCATGCTGTGACATCTATAATCAATGACTCTAATTACTAGTCCTGACCATACCAGTCTTCTAAGTTTCCCCAATTTGTTTGAAGATTTCTATGCGTCTAACGTCCAGTCTTTTCTAAAAGCAGCTACCTGGGTGATGAAGGCAACAACATCAACATCTTCATGTGCACATGCACCATCCCTGAGCTACAAAAAAGCAGAATCTAAGCCAGGAAATGGGATGCAGATCGGGCGCAAAATGAGCAGGGTATGCGCAAGCTCTAAATGCTCACCTTACCCTGTCTGCTCCAAGGCTCTCGGTCACCACGAAAGTTTCAAACCCCGAGACTTAAGCAGTCACAAACTTGCTTCTTTGTCTCAATTTCCCGCCGTACTTGAAAAGAAGCCAGGGTATGGGTATCAGGGGAAGTGAGAGGAATGCAAACACGCTGCCAGCCCAGTGCACGCCCAACATCTCATACGTCTGGATGGTGAAGAGGGGAAAGAGAGCTCCCAAGGTGTATCGAAGAATGCCATTTGCGGCCAGGGCTAGAGAAGGAAATTATTATTCTTTTCATCGAAACAGGAGGTCTTCCATAATGAGGTAGATTAGCTCACCGCATGCCGCGGCTTTCTGACCATAAAAGTCGACCATGTAGGTGATAACCGACAACTTGAGTGAGTTGGCCCCAGTCTCCGACCGAAATCGGGAGTTTCAGAACTCACGAATAGACAAAAAGCACCAAGCCCAAAAGGGATGCCAGCCGCAACCAAAGCAGCCCAGTGACCTCCACGGTGTGCTTCCCAGGCATACCAGAACAATCCCACAGGGAGAGCGACGCAACCAACAAGCGCTGCATACAGCCGCTGCTCTGGAAATCCTTTGCCAGCCTGAATGGCGGGTACTCTGAACTTCGCATCGAGAAACGCAAAGACAAATGTAGCGAGGAAATAGCCAATAATCATACTCAAGAAGCTTAATCCAACTTCCTTCAGATTGAATCCGTAGTACTTCTGGAGGACATAGGACCAGCTGCCGAAATAGCTGAAGATCATGGCATAGGCGAAAGCTGTGTAGATGGCAAGCGACGAAACAATGACCTCAGTGAGCAGCATCTTCGTCGGTCTCATTACCGCGGTCCGCACAATGGTGCCAAGTCGCGCGAGAGTGATGGGTTCTTCTCCCGACTCTTTGCGCATAATCCAAGCTTTGGATGTCTCCTTCATCATTATGGCGCCAACCCAGATCGGCGCGCCAACCATGAGGAGAACATATTGTGTCCATCTCCAGTCGTTCTCTCTATCGTTTAAGGTGTAAGCACCAGCCAAGGGCCCCAACGTCGGTCCCAGAAACGGGCCAAGAATGTACAATAGTGATGCGCCACCCCCCTTGCCGAGTTCCCAAACGTCGGCAATGGTTCCGGCACCGACAGCGATACCGGCTGAGCCCAGTGTCCCGGCTATGAAGCGACAGGCGAGGAGACCAGAGAATGTAGTTACCACCGATGCACCCCCGAGGAACGCGAGGAGAAATGTGCAGGACCCAGCGTAAATCCACTTACGGCCAATGACTTCGGAAACCGGTGCGATGAAGAGAGGACCGATGGCGAGGCCGAGTGTGTAGAGCGTCAAAGGGAGGATTGACTTCGTTCGTGAGACGGAGAACTCTTGCATTATTAGACTTGTCGCGGGGACTGTTATTGAGGTTGCGAATGTGCTGTAGGATTCCTCATGTTAGATCTAAGAACAACGAAGGTAGGAGTTGGAGTCAAACTGACATCTCAAATGCTAAGAAGCATGGAATCGCCGTGTGAAAGAGCCTTGACGGAAAGCTCCAAATTTTGGGGTTTCTTGATTCGCGAGGGTCGTCCCATGAAAGCTGTTGTTGGCCGCCATCTTCGAAGGAGGTGCCGTCCTCACCGGCCTTTTTTTCAACATCTTCAGGGCGGTCCATTACCGGAGGTTTGATAGAAGATGCTTGGCTTGTCGTGCTCATTTCGCAGCGGCGATGGTGTCCTGTACAGACTTCTGCGGGTGCTTGAGATGAGGGGTTGCTTGGCCTATCTACGACCCAGTGCCACAGTCCTGGGACAGCTAAATCTATATACCAGGCAGAATCTGGATAAGATCTGTCGAGAGGATAGGAATATCGGCATCTAGCGGGTGTTGAACCCCGTGTCATTGATTACCTTTCCGGAGTTCGGGCGACAGGTGGGCTTGACCAGCTGTTCATACTGAAGACTTCAAAGTTAAAAGAGCGGACGACCGGCTCTTGTCCCTGATTCATATCTCTTCAGTGTAAGCGCTACCTCAATATTGGTTACCATGCCCCTCGACCTATGGGTATTGTGGTTGTTGAGGGATTACTGATCTCTTGTGACAAGGAATCTACCGGTGGGATATCTACCGGTTGGATGAAGCAATGAGATGAACCTGCAATGAAGTTGAGTTGAGAAGTTGTGGCCTGAAGATTGGCTTTGAAAGTTGAAAGTCACGATACACAACTTTTGATTGTGAGAACTACAATTTTTTTCCGTTTTCTCTCAAGATCTTTTTCCAGACTATTGGACTCCTAGTAACAACCCGAGACCAGCATTTTGTGTATCTGAGATTATGAATTGGCATACTGTTACTGATTAGTGAACAGGTCCTCGGCTGGCGCAACCGCGCTAGTGTCCCAGGAATTTGCCAATCTGAACGCTGAAAGCATTGAGAAGACTGGATCATGTCTTTGGTGCATAGTAAGCAGCATAAGGATTTGGGATCTGGTTGGCTCACGGCCCTAGTGTCACTGCCAACATTGATGTCGTCTTACTAGTACGGCCTCTCCGATCCTTACATGTAACCTTGGTGAGCTGCCGGTAAGAACTCCATGTGCACGTTACTTGTTACATATTGCTCCTTACTAGGCGATGAGAGCAAGGACTAGCTCAGGCGAGCTCGGGGTCATGTCGCTTCGGGAAATGATCGGTCCAATCTAGGTAGATGATACATACGGCAGAATTGAGGGAGACGAAATTTTTCAACGTCTCTTGAGCGGTTTAAACTCGGCTTCCTCTATCAGACTTCTATGCCACAACGGTATCCTCAACTCTCAACGGCGCAATAGCTTTCGACAAGCCAGCGTCATGTTGAGGCTACAGGCGCGACTGGACCTGATTCGCAAATTCACCTTCCAACTGACTAATCATTCCCTCGATATCATAATCCCAGATCTTGCGCGATCTTTCAGTGAGGTCTTTGAGACACTTTTCCCAGTCACGCATAGTGTCTGGGTGGTTCCATTCGTAAATCTCGCAGACATCGCGACTGCTCTTCACCATCCACTTCCCGCGAGGCGGGCGAACAATATCATAAGCCCGGAACGTGGCTTCTAGAAGGCTACTCTTGTCGCATTGCCTAGGACTTGGTAGACCTTGCAGTATTTTCGTGCCCTTGTGGAGAAGAGTGGCCAGAGCGAGCGCATCTTCGACACCCATACCCGCGCCGGCTCCGTGATGAGGAGTGGAAGCGTGAGCAGCATCCCCCGCAAGACAAAGCCTCCCTTTGACGAACGTTGGCGCAGGATAGTCGTAAGTATCGAAGATGGCCCATTTGGTAACCTCATCTGGCAGTAAGTTGATAAGATTCTTGACTGTAGGGCCCCAGTCCTGAAACACTGCAGCGACCTCCTCCCTCGTGGTGGGACTGGTCATGTTGGCGACTCCCTCGCCCATACTGTCCCAATCTGTGGTGTCATCTGCGAATGCCACGAAATTGAGGATAGTACCAGCTACCAACGGGAAATGCAGGACATGAGCTCCCGGCCCAGTGTGACAATGCTCGTTGAAAGCTTTGAAACTTCCAACGGCGGCTATTGCACGATCCATGGGTATCAAAGCCCTGTAGGGCACTTTGTGGCTGGAATTTGGGTATGCGGCGGGACTGTCTGGTCCAAGAACTAACTGTCGGACTTTGGACTTGATGCCGTCGCACCCAATAACTTGTAAGCATCATCAACAAGGACACTAGATATATGAAATAGTATTCAACTCTGAAAGAGCAAGACATCAGTATTTGTCAAGACTTACCAACATCTGCGCTAGAGGTAGTTCCGTCCTGAAAGTGCAAGAGCACCTTCTCTCCCTTTTCTTGATCGGTCACATTTACCAATTTCTTACGGAATTTGACCGCATCTTCGGGGATAAACTTGACCAGCTCGTCTAGGAGATGGGCGCGATGACACCCAACAAAACCCTCGTGTCCGGTGTCAAGATTATACAGTGGCATATCTTCTTCTTAAGGGTGGGCGTCGTCCCAGGTGTATCCATCATTAAATTGGAGGTACTCCTCGGGCTCGTGCTCATTTTCTCCGTTGTGCGTGGCAATAGTGTTGACGGCTTTCTCAATGAATGGGTTCAGTAGAGCCATGGCCTTTCTTGCATTGGAGGTGAAGCCAATTCCGGCACCAATCTCGCGGAAGGAGCGTGACTGTTCGTATATCTTGACAGGAATGTTCCGCTCCAGCAAGCCTAATGCGGTGATGAGGCCTACTATACCACCGCCGACGATGGCAATCTCGAACTCATCGTTGGTATTCGGTATTTTTGAGAGATTTGTCAATTTAGTTGGATTGAAAATATTTCTCACGAGGAGAGTGTGACAGTCAATCGTCAACAGGTGTAAAGTGAGGAACACCGCGGAGGTATGATTTGCTTTTTAAGAGCGATTTTGCAGTTGATGGCGCTCACTCATTTGAGTGCACATGTGATATCAACCTTCGACTGATGTTAGGTGCACGGCCTGAAACACCGGAGTTCGCGGTCTTCCTGTCCGGCGGATGATGAATTCATCCAAACATTAATGAGAGTAATGACGGCGTCTCCGACGGACTTCGGCGTTTAGATCACCTTCGTGGCTCATAACCATTATCATAGCACTTTCGGCCGGAAGGGATGGAGATAGAACCGAAGTCCA
>JFFI01000164.1:16717-43588 GCA_001563125.1 Colletotrichum salicis
AAATTATTTTTTACTCTAATTACTAGCGATTTGCCGTGTAGGACGATTGCCTTCGAAGGCCAAACGTACTGAAATTGGAGGTAAGGTAAGCGGCTAAAAGCGAATGTGACGTGAAAGACTAAGTGATGGCGACATCCACCATTTTTCATTTGATTCCAGGATTCTTTAGTCTCCCATACTACTTTCTTCAATTAACAGGTCCATGATGGAGTCAGGCGTCGCCAAGGCATCCTCATATCCAGATTGAGGCAGGTCTGGCTTTGAGATACCTTGGCAAAGCCCGTTTACAGTCTTCAACTCTCTCGACGCTTCATCCATAGTCTTGATGTTACCTTCCAATGCCATACCACGTGATCGAAACCGAACCAGGGCTTCCCGACATAAATGAAGGGGCGCTGGTGTAAATGGGTGAATCTGAAAAAGGTTGAAGTCGGAAAGTAAAATATTTGATAGGCGCGTGATCTCTCTAGCTGCGGCTAGAGCTCGTTCCTCACAGCTGACGACGAGATGATCGTACTCTGCAGTGGTATCCGGTGCTGTCGCGGCTATGTCAAATAGCGATAATAAAGCCACCTGAGAGACAATCCTAGCAAGTAAAGTCATAGAACCGGTTCGATGAGATACGGGGAGGCTCTGCAGACGAGAAATCTGGCGCGCGAGAACTGAGTCTAGAAAGATGTGTCGCTCCCAAAATTGAGCAGACGTATTGCCACACTCATGCCCAGCATTTGATCGATTCCTATGAGCTTGTAGTTGTCCCGAAAATGAGATGGATAGAACAAACTCCATGAATGGAGATTGATTTGCTGGTGTCTGTAACTCCATTGCTTCTGAGAGAAAGGGAGAGACAGTTGGCGCTCGACTTTGAAATGCGTCTTCAGAGCAAGGAAGCCGAGTATTGATCTGGAAACAACGATCTATTAGTACAAACAACTTAATGCGCATTTGCAGTAAGATTTGAGAAGGACTGGGCTCATAGGAATGACAAACGGAGAAAGGGGGCATACCTCAGATTCAGTGAACGTCCGAGGCAGATCATGAACCACGCAGATGATAGTGTCCAAACACAATGCCATCCAGAAAGTTCTTCTCTTCTCCTCATTCTTAACGAACAAGTCTGTATCTTCGCTTGATCTTGAGGCTTTGTCGCAGCCTGAATCAGTACTACCTAGGCACATGAGCTGTACCAACCGCACTGCTCGCCCTGTGCTCACCCATGCACGGTGGAAACCAACTTGCATCAGCTCATACATTGATATGAGTATCCATGCCTGAGCCTGTCTCAATAGACCCTCTTCTTTCTCCACTGGACTGTCAAGATAGTCCAGATTACTGAGCCGTTCGAGTGCTTCGCGATACATGTTGTCGCGTAAGTGTTGGAACTGTGACGAAAGTGAAGACGCCATTGACCACATTGCATACTGTAAACATGTATGTGAAAGCTTTATCCCGTCTGAAGCAGAACGGTCGTTTGGCTGTGGCCTTTTCTCGAGCTCCTTCGACTTGCGAACGTACGAGGATTGGTGTAAGAAAGGTGTGAATGAGTGAACTCGGTCGAAGTAGAGTTGGTTGCTGAATCTAATGTTCAGCGACAAGTTACTTACCAGGATAACGGGTATGCAAGTCTTCAGGGACAGGTACTCACAGATCAGCCCTCATCAACGGCTCAATTTCTCGAAAGACCAAGTCTGAAGGCCCCTGAATCATGGTAGTCGGAAATGCGCCTGCATATTGGAAGGTATCTTCAGCGATGATAGACAGTGGGGTGAAGTCTACTGGTCCGGGTGTCTGGATCGGGAGATCTGAACGACCCTGGTTGGTCAATTCCACATCAGGGAGAGACGTGAAGAAGTCCGTAGCACCGGACAAAGTCCCTTGAGGACTACCAATACCAGATTCATCACGATCTGAGCTTGAAGAAGACTCGTAATTTCTTCTTGGGCCTTTCTTCCCTACGGTAGAACCCTTTCCCCTACTTTCTGCAAGGCGCCGTTGAAGAGTTGCTACATGTACTCATCCTATCAGTATTTTCAATAGAAACGCTGGAATACGTCACCCCAATACATCGAACCCTTTGAGCCCTGCAGAAAAGAGGTTGCTCACTGACCGATTCTTGATTGTAGGACTTTGAGATGGTCTCTCTTGGATATCTGAGGTGGGGCAGACGGGGCACTTCGGCAACGTACACCTGCACGAACACACCCGCCGCAAGGCTGCTTTCGGTCACACCTAAGCTTGCGTTTTTGACACTGCCGGCAGCTCAGATCAGGGCTGCGGCGGATATCACGGCTCGTTGCCGGGCTGCTGGGCGTTTCGGTATCGCCCGCTGTCGATGCTGCCGCGGAACGGGGCGGCGTTGGGCCGTTCGGTTCAATTTTCGGGTGCGACTGGCATAAGACGCCACGTTCGAAGCAAGGGAGACAGAAGTTATTCCCGTCCATTGATGTTGTGGAAGGCGTTGTTTGAAGAGGTATTGTGCTCAACGTATCATTAAGCCTTGATAATGAATTGGTCAAACTTGCGCCAACCAGAATGTTGACTGCACGTCAATCATGATGTTCATTTCGAGCTACCAAGAAGTGGTTATGTATGCCGCATAGCTGTCAGCTTCCTCATCGTTTGCCACTTTAGCGGCGTGATCTAAGGTGAGATAAGCAATAACACACTTCACTTAACATGGGTAGAGTGTGACAGGACGATCCTGGTCTTTGATAAAAAACACATGAAATCTACCAAACCGCGCCATTACGAATTTTGTGGCGATGCTGGGGAAAAGGAAACCAGCCCCTGAAAGTTCCTTCACCGACGCTAGTCGCCTGGTAAACAGCAAACTTTGCTGTTTGTTTGCTACCAAGGGTGTTTGCCCCTTTCCTCGGGATACTGATCCGTCGTGCCGCCCGCTTCAGATTAATTTTCCGGACCCCGCTTTTTACTTTCTTTTGGCCGTTGTGTTTGCTTGTTTGCTCCCTTGGCTGCTAGTTTGCCTGTTGGTGCCTGACAGTTCGTGTCTGAGAGATTTTGCACAATTACCGGGATGCCGGGGTTATTCTCCCGTCAATCATCTTGTTCACCGGGCTCGGCCATGCGATGCTTGGGGTCGGCAGGAATCGAGCTCCGGGTTTGGGGGATGGCAAATCTGATACCCGTCCACGCGGTATTTGATGAGATGTAAGTAGTGTGGATCAAGATCTCACAAACGACGACGATTTCGTCCTTGGCTTGAGCTTTGATGAACCTTAAAGTGAGCTCTTAGTTCTTTGGTATCGAAAATACAGGTCAAACTCGAATCTTACAAGTGTACGCCGGCTGCCCTCACTTTACTCGCTGGGTGCTGCCAGCGCCTTATCAATCGTCTTCCAGGTGTGATCTTTGACCCTTTGCAGATCTTCCTCGGTGAAAATAGCCTTGTTGCTAACCACCTTACCGTTCTGATCGATACAGCTCCAGGATGCACCTTCCTTCTCCGAGGTCTCGTTCACTCCCTTCAGAAGTCCCTCGGCGCAAGTATCAGCCGGTACACCCATCACACTCGTCAGGAGTTTTGTTCCAGCCCGGAGATACCACGGCATGGTGTGGAAGATGTTGGTCTGCACAAGTCCCGGGTATGCGTGGATAAAGTGCTGCTTCTTGGGCTTGTTCTCAGCCGCATACGCCTGAATCATGGCGTCCGTCATGGACAGGCAATGGTTCGCTGCGTTTTGCAGGCTAAAGTTCTTCTTCAGGTCCAAATCGTCCCAAATCAGCTTTGTCGGGCTTCCGCGGGTGCTGTCGAGGACGATGAGGACTTTGGCGTTGTCCTTTAGAATGGGGCTCAGTTCACGGATGAGAAGCTGCCTGCCGTAGTAGTGAAGGGCCATCTTGCGGTCGATTCCCTCGGACGTCTCGGTCCGGCCTGCCATGGTAAGGATACCCTGCGTGAGGACGAGTAGGTCGAGTTGCGGGTCTTCGAGTGACTTGTAGTCATCTGTGTATCGCTTGATGGAGCGCATGGAAGATGCGTCCAAGGCGCGGAACTTGATATTGGGATGGGGGATGTCCTTGGGCTCGGTGCGGCCACTGATGGTCACTTGTGAGGATGCCGAGGCAGCGGCCAGGCGGCAGGCAATGGCGTAGCCAATGCCACCCGTTCCTCCGACGACTAATGATCGTGTAGCCATGGTTTTCTGTGATGCGAGAGTGGACAAGAGGCTGATTCTTTGAGTCGGATGATGTCGTTGAGGAATTCAAGCTCCTTATCAAAAGCTGAGCTTGGCTCGGTCAGGGGTTAGGCCGATTCCGAAAACAATTAAAGCTCCACTAAGTCTGCAATCTATGTGCTGTCTGATTGGCTCAATTGAACTGGCATCTTTGATTTTATGCAAAAGAAGCTTTCTAACTCCGCAAAATCCGCCGACAGCTTCTGATATGCAGCTGTCCATAGCTATGACCTGACGTGAGGTAGCTTCGAAGCTCTTGGCTGTAAACATGTGATCTTGAAGGTCATAGATAGGTCCTCTAGACCACTCCGACAGTCCGGCCATTGTCCTTCCTTGCGGGCCATCCCATTGCTTACGCCCCCAGCTGTTGTCCTCGCTTTTTACCTCTTTCAGAATCACATAACTGGTAAGGTGCACTTAGGTTGACATGGGCTCATTCCCGAGAGGTAATGACGACAGAAAGGAAGGTAGAGGGGATGGAAAGGGAAGAAACACTTCGGACCCGGGCTCCGCAGCCTCCGCCGTCCCTTGTCTCGGAATATCCTACACCCATTCCCGGAATATTCTATTTATAGCTGACCTAATCCTCGGTACACGTGACCCCGAAGCCAGCCTTACGTAAGTAGGTACCAAGCATGAGCCGAAGTGCCGGACTGGGGATCTTCCCTTCGACCAAGTCGGCCGCCTTACTGCATCAGTGCAAAGCAGGACCCCAAGAGCTCCGACTCCCCTGCTCGCGGCTCTGCGGCAGCGTTAACTCTGGGCGAGCGGGGCCGCTGACGCGTTACTGGTCTTTTGGCGGTTCAGCGTCAGCCAAAGAGAGACATCGCGGGACGCATGGGCTGCCGATGTTCCAGGCGAGAGAAGCCTCTGCCTGGGAAGCCCAGGGAAGCCTGGCCTGGTAGGGCGAATCTTCCAAAGTGGTTAAGTTTTGAAAGGGGGTGAAATCTGGAGCCAGGGCCACAATTCCCCCTTCTCTTTCTTGCCCCTGGGCCCTGGGCGTATGTTCCGTCGTCTGTCTTACTCTTGTTCCGCCCAGGGCTGAAGTTTCGATCTCCTGCAAATCTGTTCTTTCTTTTCACTTCCTCTCCTTGTGGCCCGAGTCTCGACCTACGTGCGACGGTTGTCATTGTCACACGTCACACGTCATACACACCACCATACACACCACCACACCCACCACAAAAGAGGTATTCACTGGTCGGTCGTCTGGGATGTCACTCTCGGCCCTACCACACTACTTCAGCCCTTCGGACGGATCTGTGGGATCCAACGTGCTGGGTCACACCTAAACTGGGTCTCTTCTCCGAATCTTTTGCCCATCCCACCGCTTCTCATTCTATTCTCCTTGGCGAACTACGTAGGGGCCCCCTCTGGTTCATCAACTTCGGTTCCTCGATTTGTTCCATTTGTTCAAATTTGTCCCGCCCCAGCGCGTGGAGCTCTGGAGACGTTCTTCACGTCGGCGGTGCCGAGCTTCCATTCTTATCCCTTCTACCCTACATAATCACCCCTTCTCTCCCTCGCGCTTCGCGAGGTCTTCTAGAAGGACGATGGGCATAATGGAGAAACTAGGGGTGACAGACCCCTTGGCAAAGCTTCCCCACAAGCCGCAGTCTTACAACGACAAATATGTTGTCGCCTACGACTTCAGTGAAGTCGGTATGTCAAAATCTCATTCTTTTTCCGTTCATGATCGGGAGTTGTCGTTGGAATGGGGCTGGCCGACTGACTGTGCCCCAGATTCTGAGACCTCCGTTAAGGAGCTCACCACCCTCCTTAATGAACTCGAGTCTGCTGGTCTCCAGACGGAAGTAAGGGCCGGCTACGATCAGACCCTTCTTATCTTTGTCAAGGCTCCTCGAGAGCTTCTTGGAAACACCGTCTACAAGTCGAGGTCAGTCGGACCAACCGTCACGACAATCAGCTGAAAGCCTAGACTGACATCCCCATAGAGTGAAGGACTGGCTCTATGGCATCATCCCCGAACACCCCGGCGGCACAAAGACCACCGTTGTCGATGGTGCTTTTGAGGCCGAGGACATCCTCTCGGTTTACCATCTCGTCAACTGGCCCAAGTCTCTTGGTGGCGCTGGAATCACCCCCGAGACGGGCAAGTGGAAGAACGTCAAGGCCATCTTCCCTCTTCACAACGAAGAGACGAACCAATCCCTCATGAAGCATCTCAGCAAACGGCTATTCCTGACGCAAGACGACATTGATTCCATCCGCGACCTCTGGGGAACCAAGGTGAGCTCCGCCATGTAACCTTCCCTCCATGCCATCTAACATAACATCCGCCTAGGTCGCATTCTACTTCGCCTTCATCCAGACCTACCTTCTCTTCCTCACCTTCCCCGCAATCACCGGCGTCATTGCATGGATGTACTTTTCAAAGTACTCCCTCACTTACGCCATCGCGACCTGCGTCTGGTGCACCATCTTCCTAGAGTACTGGAAGATTCAGGAAGTCGACCTCAGCATTCGGTGGAATGTGCAAGGAATCGGTAAGGTCAAGGTGAACAGGCCGCAGTTCAAGTACGACAAGATTATCAAGGACGAGGCCGGCCAGGAGAAGCATTACTTTCCCAAGTGGAAGCAGGTCTCCCGCCAGCTGCTCCAAATTCCCTTTGTCTTGATTTCGGCAATGGCACTGGGTGCGATTATCATCGCCGTGTTTGCTATTGAGGTGCTCATTTCAGAAGGCTACGATGGTCCCTACAAGAGCATGATTGTAAGTCATTTAGATAATCCTTCGGTGCTTAAGATGATGTGCTTACCATAGGCAGGAATACGTTCCGACCTGCTTGCTCGCCGTTGCCCTGCCATACATCAGCAGCGGCCTCGAAGAAGTCGCCACGATGCTCACGAACTACGAAAACCACCGAACGGCCGATTACCACGAAATGTCCCTCACGCAGAAGATCTTCATCCTCAACATCATCACAAACTACCTCCCGATTCTCATCACAGCCTTCATCTACGTCCCCTTTGGCGACACCTTTGTCCCCTGGCTTGAGGGCATGACAAAGGGCTTCCTCGGTGCCATTGGCCAAAAGTACATGGACGACGACCTCAGCTTCCACGTCGACTCGGATAGACTTCGTGATGAGGTCATCGCACTCGTTGTTACCGGCCAGATCTCAGGCTTCTTCGACGAGAACATTATGCCCGTTCTCAAGCACAAGGCGCAAGCCATCTACCGCGAGTACAAGCGGTCGCACTCCAAGGACACGATGCTCATGTCCATCGTCAAGGACGCCCCCGAGGAAGCTAGGTTCCTCCGCTGCGCACGAAACCAGGCCACCTTGGAAAAGTACAACGTCCAGGACGACATCGCTGAGATCGTCCTCCAGTTTGGTTACCTCGCTCTGTTCTCTCCCGTCTGGCCTCTGATCCCAATCGGCTTCCTCATCAACAACATCGTCGAGCTACGTACCGACTTCCTCAAGATCTGCATGGAACACCGACGCCCGCCCCCCGTGCGCACCGACGGCATTGGCCCGTGGATCAACTCCCTCGACTTCCTCACCTGGGCCGGCAGTCTCTCGACCGGCGCCATTGTGCACCTCTTCGGCGCAAACAGCATCGGCGGCGGAGCGTGGTGGGCACTGCCCATCACCATCTTCATCAGCGAGCACGTCTTCCTCGGCTTGCGGTCGGTCGTTCGCTTCTGTCTGGAGAGCATCGGGTCGGAGCAGATTCGTAAGCAGCGACACCATCGGTACGCGACGCGCGTGAAGCACCTCGAGGAGATGGAGGCCAACAAGCAGGCTGGACTGATGCTGTCTGTTGCTGAGCGCGAGAGGCGCAAGTCGATTCGGGCGATGGGACAGGAGTCGTTCTGGACGACGCAGATTGACGACGGCGCGAGTGCAGCGGTGGGAATTGGTCTGATTCAGTCGGTCAAGAGGGCCGAAGTGTTGAAGAACGGGCAGCCGAAGATTGACTAGTATGTCGCCTGTTTTGTTACGCGGGTCAGATCATCAATAGAAATCCGGCGTCTTGTTTCATTAGAGGCAAAATTTAGAGCATGAATACCATGCCAATAGATTGCGATACATCATCCTCTCCGTCCCCCTACTCCTCGAGACGCGACTGAAGCTAGGTGACTGGAGCTAAGTGGAGATTGGACGAAGCGGTATAGTGACATGTCTTTGACATCACATCACAGCACTGACATCATCGGATCGCATCCGCGCCATCACCAAACGCAGTCCCAACCTCATCTTTGAGCCTCGGTCGCTCAATTGACAAGCAGTTCCTGTCCAAACGACATCGACTAATATCTCGAGTCAACATCACCAAGACCCAGGAGACATCACTGCTCGCCCAAAATGTCCAAAATCACACCTCCTTTCAACAACCCAATCTCCTTCGCCTCCTGCTCCATCGGCCTCCCCAGACACACCCTCGAAGACAAGCTGGCAGCAATATCCGCTGCCGGCTTCAACGGCATTGAACTCTCCTTCCCAGACCTCCAATCTTTCGCCACGCGACACCTCAACAAGGGCGACATCGCAGCCGACGACTACCGCTCCCTCTGCGAAGCCGGCACTCTCATCCGCGACTTATGCTCGCAGCTCAACCTCCAAATCATGGTCCTACAGCCCTTTGCGAACTTTGAAGGGTGGCCGAAGGGTAGTAAGCAGCAAGAAGAGGCATTTGAGCGCGCGAGGGGGTGGATGGAGATCATGAGCGCCGTGGGGACGGATATGCTGCAGGTTGGGTCTTCGGATTCGCCAGAAATCTCGTCGTTAATTGGAGATCTTGTCGCCGATCTTGCGGAGCTGGCGGATCTTCTTGCGACGAGGGGGTTTAGGATCGCGTATGAGAATTGGTGCTGGGCTACGCATGCGCCTTCGTGGAAGGATGTGTGGAGTGTTGTACAGCTTGCTAACCGGCCTAATCTGGGTCTCTGCTTGGATACCTTCCAGTCTGCTGGAGGGGAATGGGGAGACCCGACGACTGAATCGGGGCGCATTGAGACGGGTGGCATTGGTGAGAGGGATCTCACGACGTCGTATGAGATTTCACTACAGGAATTGGCGAGGACGGTTCCGCCGGAGAAGATTTACTTTCTACAGATCAGTGATGCGTACAAGGTCTCCCCGCCGTTGAGCAAAGAGCCTGATCAGAGTGGGTTAAGACCTAGGGGGCGTTGGAGCCATGATCATAGACCGCTACCGTTTGATGGCGGGTATCTGCCCATCTTTCCGTTCCTGGAGGCTGTCATGAGCACTGGCTTCAAGGGATGGTTATCCGTCGAAGTATTTGACGGGAAGTTTGAGGAGAAGTACGGTGATGATCTGCCTCAATACGCCAGGAAGGGGAGGGACGGTGTTGTGAAGATGCTGGGAGAGATGATTGTCGATCGGAGTGGCTTCTAACTTTTAGAGATGGAGTGATAATAATACAGCAATACACGAATGAAGACGCTCGATCAGCTCATCGCTTCAAGCCAAGACCTACGCCGTCTCATTTTCCCTCTCCTCGAGCTTCTTCTCGAGTTCGTCAAATCTCATAGGCGTCTCACTCTCCGTCCACGGCATCACCTTCAAATCCTTCCAAATTCCCATCCATCTCTTCGCCTTGGTCTCGTACGCCTCCTGCACCCCAACCATCGGGTTCGGCCTCACAATCATGGCAAAATGCTCAGACAAACCCCTCGGCGCATAAACCCTCCACGCCCCGTCCCCCTCAACCCGCACGCCAATCATCGCGCTCGTCGTGATCCACGTATCGATCCCGGCCTCAGTCGACTCGTGCGCCGGACAAGGCGCCCCAAATTTCTCCTCATACCACAGGTGCACCCGCGCCTGGTTCCGGATCTCCACCCCTTCGCCCGGGATACTCGCGAACAGCTCGCGCCCGCGCCGAATGACGGCATCTTCGGCCTCGTAGGAAAGGTCTGAGTCGTCGTGGTAGACAAGGTCGTAGTCTGAGATGCCTGTTGTGGGTGGGAGTGAGGAGACGTGGTTCCAGATTGTTTGGGAGACGGCGCCACCTGCGAGGTACCAGTTTGGGAGGTTGAGGGTTGTGGCGAGGGAGAGGACTTTGAGAAGTGTTTTGTTTGTTTCGAGGACTTGGCGAACCAGGGTGACTTGCTCGCCCAGCGGGAGCCTGGCTAGATTTGATGCGGGCATCGTGGTCTTGCCTGTGAGGAACTACCCTTGGCGAAGGTTTGTGAGTGAGGCTTTTGGTGATGTTCTCACTTTTTGACGCGCTGTAAATGACTCAGGCGCGTTGCGAGCGTGTTCATGTTGGCGTCGAGGGATAAGGATCAATCACATCATGGCAGTGGTTTGCCGTGTGGCTTACCTAAGGTAGGTCATGATTCTATCTGGCTTTCTTATTCCACATCGCGAACGTCGATACGTCATACTGAATCGCGTCGCAATTAAAGGAATCTTCAGAGCCTTCAGTTTATCCCTTCCTTCGTTGAATAGTTAGCTCTGACGTAATGAACTTCGGCTGACTTGGAGGCGGAGCGTTGTGACTTAATCAGCTAAGAACCCATCATCTTCGTGTACCAAACTCCCCCAGCCATTGGTCAGACTTCATTCACTGGGTAGGAAATATCGAAAAGCCACGCAATACTACACGCCGCTTGCCATAGTGTCCCCTTGACTTTCTGGTGCGACACTATCGATGATATCCCATGTTTACTTAATGTTGTCGGATGAAGCATTTGAGCCTTCAGGGGGCGCGAATCGTTAGCTTGCCGACCATCCCACCATTACCCCGCATTATGAGGGGCATCGCATCTTCAATCGCAGATTGAGAAGTCCATCTTTCAGCTACGAACATTGGGATTGACAGGCCCGTAGCTACCTACCAGCGGTGAAGTGAAGTAACTCACTTGCGCTTCACAAAGTTGCAAGTATCGAGGGAGATATGCGGTTCGCCTCGATCTCATCTCACATTTAGCTTATTTGGTGAGTACTAGCACACCGCACACAGTCAAAATAGTCGAATTCATTCCATGGATCATTGCCGAGGTACTCAAGAAGGGTATTATGATTCTACAAATATTTTTTGGCCGTCAAGTCGGATATATCAAAGTCATGAGTGATTCTGCTCATCAATGATAAGGAAGCTCTGCGGCACCACCCTCTCGTTGTCATGCGAAGCCTCCCTCGTTGACCTCCCCCCCATATGTCAACTCTTCCTCACTGCCATGCTCGCTAACGCTCTTGATATGTGACAAGGCACTGTTATCACCTTTGCTTGCTCTCGCCGAGAAGCCCATACTCGACCTCTTTCCCGAAGTCGCCTCACTTTGCCTCTTTTGACACTTGAAGGTGCCGCAGCATTTACAGGGGAAGTATGACATGCTGTAGACGTCTTCGTGTCCTGACTGCGGCGGACCGCTGCTGGACTTGGCAAATGTTGTGACAGCGAAGGCCGACGGTCGACGAGCTGCGTCGTCGGTGGCATGATGCGGGTATGGGTCTGAGGACATTCCTAGCTTGGAGCCGATGGCTTTGAGAAGCGGGCGAAGCGTCGCGAGGCTGCCGGCGGTAATTGCAAGCCCTTGCTCTACGGATGACCAGATGGCGATGTCGAGGGTGGACCCTGGATTATAGTCAGTTGATTGTTCCTGTAATGAGATGGCTTAGGATGGTTGACTCACATAGGAAGTCGGCATCTTTGAGGCCCATGAGGTATCCGAAGCGAACCAAGACAGCTGAGCTAGCACTGGTGGAATGGTCAGGTTCGTTCATTCTGCCAATGGGATATTTGTGTACTCACACGCAACCCATGATTAACAATGGAATCAAAGCGAACTTCGTCTTCTTCCGCATTTGGAGATTCCAAACCAGAAAGGCCGGGAGAATGGCAAATGTCAAATCGGATATGACACTGAAGGCACTGTACAAGTATGCCAAGGCAATGACAATGTGGACATCGATGCAGCTTCCCGGCTGGCTCTTGTTCCAGAAGAACGAGATTGGATGACACTGGAACAGCGTTACGAAGAAGAAGACGATTCCGGCCAGGACTGTGAACATCATGGCCATGTAGATGATCCAGCTGTGGAGTCTTCGGGCCGTGATTCGCAAGAGGAAGAATCCGATGGACATCTTTGAGACGATCATGCTTAGGGAGTAGAACAGGTAGCAGAACCACCAGCACTATGAGATCGTGTTAGTACCCTTTTTACCAGTCAAATTGTATAGTCTTGGATTGGTTGCTGACCTCGAGTGCTTTGGTGATATGGTCATCTTCGATATCCGCGAAGTGCCTTCCGGTGCCATAGTGGACGCCGAGTATCGAGAAGGTCGAGTAGCATATGAAGCAGGCCTTTGATGGAGTTAGTCAGGTTTCTTAACAGAAGCATCATGCAAGCCGAGCAATGCATACTAAAGCCAAGACCATGAGCCAGTCATCCGTTCCAAAAGCCTTGACCAGGCCAGCCCGGACGTAGTATCGCAATGCAGTGGCCAACACCGCCGCCGAGACGAAAAAGATGTTGACGCCTAGGAGCTCGGGGCCGCGGTTCTCAATCATGGGTGCCATGTTGACTTGTAGATCTCAAGTTTGAATATCAACCGGGGGTCCTTTCTTTGGAGCAGGCCCTCCCAGTTCCCACTTGAAGAGATGCAAGGTTTATGGGGAGAGGGGGGAGAGGGGGGGGGAGGCAGGTAAGGTCGTACGATTCTTTATAATTCCCCATCCTTAAACAAGTACGAAAATGAAAAGACTGATACGGGCTGCAGAAAACACAAGACACCGTCGTTCCCGTGCACCGGGCGCTAACGCCAGGGGTAGATGGGTCTCATTGTGTCGCGTTCCCAACTTCAGAGTTCAATCCGAAGCCTTCAGTCGACGGCGTCGGATCGTGCGTCCGGAGAGCTCGGTATGCGCCGCCTGTCCTTCCTGAAGAATTAAGAAAAGGAAAGTTTCTGCCCTGACCCCACCGGAGCTCTCCTAGGCTTTAGCTTCAAAGGGCATTGAAGTTGGGGATCGTTTTCGATGAGGTAAGTCATCGTAGCCGAGCAGCCAGCTCCGAGCCTCTGTGAAGCTTTACCTCGAGGACGATGTCCAGATCCGGCGACGGACTCGGGATGGCGGCGGGAGGAATGCTTCATCCACGTTAAGTCAAGCTCTAGGGCGTCTGTCACCAGTCCTTCTTTGGACACGGGCTCCGGTGAACGGACGAAGAGGCTGGCCAGTGGTATAACTGTGGCTTGATTTTTCGAAGGAGCGCTAGAACTGATCTATTACCGTTCCGACACGTCGTCCGAAATGGTGGCCGTGCAAGGCATCTCGCGTGCGTCTAGCTTGGTGTCTAGCGGCTTTCATGCTTGTTGTTTCGTTGCTGCAGGTCGTTCCAGTGGCTGAGGACAATCCCTGAAACAAGCTCAGTGGTTCTCTGGCTTCGCGAGACACGAGTAATTTCATTAGGTCAGCGGCAGCAAACCTAACTTTGTATGTTGGAATGAATTTTCTTCGCGGTCGGGATCCCTTCGATCTAACCCCCTTTAGCGAGGGTGATCGGCCCGGGGATGTGTGCCGGGCCATGATCCGGAAATTCCGCGATACGACGCAGTCATGGTTACCCAAGCCCTTCCTTGAACATATCGATCAATCGCCCAGTCCTCTCAAGATGCCAAGAGACAACATCTGCCAAAAGACAGCACCCGTCACTCGTCAGACTGAGAGTTCGGTGGCTACAACTCTAAACTCACTCACGAGGTACTACTGCGAGACATAAAACAGTGTGGCTATGATCGAGAATGCGACGGCTTTAATTAATAGCCCAGGGGAACCGAGACACCCTTCACGTCTTGTTCTAGGGCGCCACAAGCCCGAACTTCTTCAACATTTCAACGCCAGCCCCCTCTTTGACGTTGGCAGCTACGTCCTATTTCAGGACGTTATGAGCATGTTTCCCCAGCGATTCTGCTTTCCTGTTCCAGCCTATGATTCGACATGTAAGACATCTACCTCAGACTCTTTACTATTGTTCTTGTGGAAACCATAGGCGTGAAGGATCAGGTCAAAGGGCTCAGTGGTCAATGGTATGCTCGCTAGACCATCTTGGCTCCTGGCCGATCCGTCGCCGCGGCATCCTCCCGACATGGGTTCATTGGCAGATTCTTTGCCGTGTGCACAAGCCAGGCGTGCCAGGAAACAAAACATCCAGACGGTTCTTGGGTGAGACCTGTAGACCCATGAATTCCTGCTACCAAGACCCAGGTACTCGGATGACGGACGGATGACGGGTCTGGCGATAGTTTGCTTGCAGTATGGGTCTGGAAGGTGTCCGGAAATGA
This sequence comes from Colletotrichum salicis, assembly GCA_001563125.1. Taxonomy (NCBI): domain Eukaryota; kingdom Fungi; phylum Ascomycota; class Sordariomycetes; order Glomerellales; family Glomerellaceae; genus Colletotrichum; species Colletotrichum salicis. The sequence goes on from JFFI01000164.1 coordinate 31,197, forward strand.
TCCCTTATTTAATAACAGACCTTAGACCGGATCCTTATTCACGGTGGGTTGGATAATCCAAACGTCATTTGCAGCAAGTCACGGTTCTCATCCTGTCACCCTTGAGTCGGGAAGAGCAGGGACGTTGGTGTGTATCCCGTCGGCGTCCAGATAATGTGGAGGAGTGCCTGGCGAAGTGTACACCTGCATGCAGCGGGAACAGTTGTTCCTTGGCAAGCTAGCATGCTAGCATTGCCAACAATCACATAACGAAGTTTAAAATTGGGATAGACGTCGACAGACTGCGAAACCACCCGGGCCATATATGGTAGGGCTGTCACTACGAGCCTTGTGGCTTCTCCTCTCCGCTTGCGGCGTGATCCGTAACATATGCCGCCTAGTTGTCCCCTCTTCTACCCTAAAGTCTCGCAGCGCAGAGTGCTGAGTATTCCTGTTGTCGTAGACCACGACTGTTCCTGGCTTCCAGTGAACCCGCAGGTGCCAGTCCTGGCCTCTCTCGATATGGTCGAACAAGAATCCTAAGAGGGCGGCACTCTCTTCCTGCTTCATCCCGACGATACGGTTTGTGTACAGTCGGTTGACGTAGAGGGAAATCTGCTTTGTGACGGGGTGAGTTCGAACGACTGGATGGATTGTTTCGATAGGCTCTCTGATGTACCGGTCGCGGTGGTCGTTCACCGAAGCTTAAGAGAAGCCGGAGTGAACAGCCTTCAAGCTGTGAAGCAACGTCCGGTAGGTTTCTGAGAGAGAATAGTAGGCAGCTGTCGTGGAGAGGTAAAGAGTGTCACCCCCCGACGATGGAGTACTCAAAGGCAAGAAGGTCGTCGCGCCCATTCCGTTGCTGTTTTGACGCTGTCAGGTTGAAATCCGGTGGCATGTGATTATTGGTAGCGGACTTACATCTCATAGCTCATATCACTGTGCCACTTGACGCTGGTGACGTTGTCTTTGATCTCGTTATCGACAGCACCGGCTCTAGGTTGTCTGTCAATCGTCCATCTGTGTTTCCGTCGTCGCGGTGAACTCACGTGAAGTCACGGTACACTGGTAGCAGTTCCGGGTGATCCTTGATCTGGCCACCCATCTGATGGACATGCAGTGGACCGAAATGCTTTCCGTAGGCTTTCTGCTTCTCTGGCCCGACGTCTGCAAAATCCCCGTCTCGGAAAATCACCACGCCACGCTCGGCTGCAAGCAGTGCCAGCTCGTCTAGCTGGGTAGGGTTCAGCTGACTGAGTTGAATCCCATGGACCTCGGTCCCGACCGCTGGTGTGACTTCTTCATGGCTGACTCCAATAGTTCCTAGAAGATTCTTTTTGGCCTGATCAGCCCTCAAACTGACGTCTTCATGTTGGAACTCTTCCAATGGAGGCTGGGTTCCGGGCACAAAATGCGGCCGGTAGCTCTCATATTTGTACTGAAAGCAATCAGAATCTGTCAACTATTAAGGATGGTTTGTACTTACGCTCTCCTTATCATAGTTGATAGAGGTTTCTGCCCGAAGTTGAAAAGTCTTGGACTCTCTTCTGTAGCCTCTGTGCTCACTTCCGTAGCCATTTTGATTCAGGCTATTGACAGTCTGCGATACCATCCACGCATCCTGAATGACTTGATAAAACCAGAAACATCCAGCCTGATATAAACCTAACCAGGGGCTTATTTCCGTATTGGAGGTAGGGCGTCCTAGCACGCGATCCTGTACTCCTCGTTGCGACATCATCCTTGGGGATTCGTCATGATATCTATGACCTCGCATTGGTCAACTAGACCGTATCATGTCCGCGTCTTATCTTGAGCAGCACCGCTGCACATATCTACAGCGATACAGCCTCCCGCAATATGTTTGGACATGAGATAGTGATATCCTTTCCTTATTGCGAAATCCGGATGTCCTTATTATTTCCGATGGAGAACTCGGCACTCGTACACCTACCGGCATGTATCATGCCTCTTGTGTGGCTTGCATCGGACAGTTTTCGAGATCCTTGATGCACTGAAGACAAGAGCGTGCCTCCTCGGAAGAAGATCACCATCATGAGAAGCAATGACGTGCTACAGGTAGGAATGCGGTACGCTATATGAATTGCGGGCGGCGAGGCCTGAAGATGTCTATCATGCCTTGGTCAGCTTAGCATTCTATTCATTTATCATTTGGAAAGATGACCGGCGATAGTAGAAAGCAAGACTCCGTAGTGTCTACGGAGCCTGGCGTACAAGTTGCATCTCCCAAGATTGGTAGGCGGAAGGTGCTCTCAAACATCTCACGAAAGATCTGGGGCGATGACCCGCGAAAGAGGAAATACGTTCGGAAGTTGGACACATTCCTCTTGTGCGCCAGCCTCTTCACCTCATTCGACTATGTCGTGATTGACTTCGAAAACAGCTCTTACGTGCTTCTCGGGTACTTCATCAAGTACCTCGACCAGAATAACTACAGCAATGCGTTCGTTAGCGGTATGCAAGAGGAGCTACATCTTTACGGCAACGAGAGAAACCTCCTGACCACATACTTCAACATCGGTATCATCTTGGGTACTATCCCAGCACAGATGATCCAGTTCAAGTATGTTCGCCCTTCTATTTGGATACCGGCGTGCGAACTTGGATGGTCTGCATTGACAATGGTCATGGCGAGCGCCAAAAACGTGGAAACAGTGGGTCGAGATGACCGTAACCAAGATAAAACTCAAAGTTGCTAACTTATCTCCGTAGCTTTATGCACTGCGCTTCTTTATAGGACTCATCGAGTCCTATTCTTTTCCCGGTTTTGCTAGCATCCTAGGTAGTTGGTACGGCAAATCATAACTTGCCAAACGCATGGCTCTGTTCGAGCAGACTGCTGCCATTGCTGGCATGTTCAGTGGGTACCTCCAAGCTGGCCTTTACACTGGTATGAATGGTACTGCGGGACTTTCTGGCTGGAGGTGGCTCTTCATCATGGATGGTCGGTAATCGGCAAAATCAAAGCACGGCGTGAACGTGGTATTGACTGCTCGCAGGCGTTATCTTGATTCCGATTGCTCTTTATGGATTCTTTGCGCTTCCTGACTTGCCACATAATACCAGGGCCTTCTATCTCACGAAAGAGGTAAGCATTAGTCATTTCGCGGGCTTTCTGGAGCGTATTTTAAGCTGATGAGGCCAATATGACCGCGAATATGGCGTCGATCGCGTCAAAGCCATGGGTCGAAAGCCGCGATTCAAATTAACTATCAAGGGTATCAAAGATATATACACTTCGTGGCAGCTTTGGGCTGTTATCCTTCCCTACCTCATGGTGGCTGAAGCTGGTTTTGGTACCGGTTACTTCAACCTCTACCTCAAGTCTGAGGGCTATAGCGTGGTTCAAACGAACATCCTGCCGACGATAGGTACCTCCAACACTGCCGAAAGTACAACGTCGACGCAATGTATGCTGACCGGTGTTCTTCTTTCAGAAAACCCGACACAGATCGTCGCAGCTTTCACAGTGGGCTGGCTGTCAGATGCCACGGGTAGTCGTGTGTTGACAGTAGTGTTCGTGCAGGCCCTAGTTCTTGTCTCGAACATTACACTATCGATATGGAGTGTCCCCAAGGCGGCATTGCTCGCGGCCTTCTATCTGAGCTACATTTCACCTACACTTTCAGTGCTTGGATGCCCGGTGAGTCTGATACTATACTGGGATGGCTCCGATGTCGCACATCTCAGGTAGTCCCGTTGCTAATGACATGCGCTATTAGTGGTACTATTTCCGACATATGACGCTCCCAAGTATAAATACGGGTACCAGATATTGATTCTCTTTGAATTACTTGCTGTCGCGGGTATTTATCTCCTTGACTACCTCTACAAGAGAGACTTGTATGTAAAATCCCGAGAAGTGTTCCATGAAGTATCATTAGAAGAGAGCCGACAACCAAGCAGGAAACGCAGCGCACAGCTTTATGAGGCTGAGTTCCAGTCCGAGAATGATCAGCTTGCATCAGAGGAGGCCAATGATGATGGATTAGGATCCGGTCGAACCGCTTTTCAAAGCCCATACGAGACCGTCGCAAGCGTGGAGACACCGCTTAGGGCCAACTAAGCCAGAAAGCCCTCTGATAGTAGGCACTATGTTCCATGGTTGAAAGGACTAAGGCTCTATCGGGAGGCTTAGCAATGCGAAGGGGGGGCACTCAATGATTCGCGAAAGACATCTGATTGGTACTGCACGTTACTTCGCGAGGAATTGCCATTGGAACCTCGGTATGGGCGATTGCATGACGTTGAACGTACGTGAAATGCTCTTTTCATTTTCTTACAGCGTTGAAATGTTATGTACAATCATGATGGAAAGGTTAATAGACCAAAGTTGCTAGAAACAGGCTACAAGATCATGTCTTCGGGCCAGTTCCATGACTTTTTCAAGTGCGCTAGGCTACAACAACATGTTAACCACCTATTCTGGGCTCTGGTGCTAAGACCAGTGAGGGGATCGCCAACTTACATCAATGATACGTCCCAGCTAAAGTCATCTGCAGTATTTGATAACAAATCGTAGAGGACTTCTTGCTCTTCCTGGATTGTAGAACGGTCGCCCGCCAACACTATTGCCATGCATGCAGATCTGTGAAAGAGTCAGTATATCATCATCCGGAACTATGAGGGGGCTTCAACATACACGTGAGCTGGGTTACATGGGCTGATCGAATCTGCCATACCAGCAAGTATTTTCACGTCGGTAAAAATCTCGTTCTACAGCCTATATGTGAGCACAGTATCTGCAGACCCTACGAAAGACACTTACGTTGATCGACCGAGCCGCTTGCTTAGATAATTTAGCCAGGCGCTGCGCATCGGGACTGTGTATCGTCAAGAGGATGCGGTTTACATGATAGAACAGAAGCCCCATCACAACGGAATCGTTCAGAAGAAGGATCTCTGGGAAGAAGCTACCACACAACGGGGCTTGCACCAAAACCGGCGTGAACGACTCCGGAACCGACCTCATCCACTTCGCGGCGTAGGACACTAGCTGGGCATAGGTCTCGCGGCGTTTGTTGTCTCCATAGCAGTAGTTCAGCACGTCAACGGTGTGGAGACACATCCGCCATGCCCAGATGTCGTCGTCTGCTGGTTGGAGGGAGCGATCGAAATTGAGGTGCTCTATTTCGAGGTCTAGCTTTTCGTTTCGCATGACGGACCGGAAGATTTCGATGCGTATCCAAGCCCACATTGCTGCCTCCAGGAGAGTACCATGTTCGGGAGTCTTTATGTTAGTGGAGAGGAACTTCCATATTGGGGTCGCAGGTGTCTTTTGACATATCGGTATGGCTGATTGAAATTCGGGTCAGTAAAACGGAATGGACAATCTAAGTTCACAGCAACAGCCCAGTCAATCTGAGCTCGGTATAGTGGGCGGACTTGCTGTAAATATTTTCATAAAGTCTCAGCAGAACAGCAGCAGCAATCTGGGCTTCGTCCACCTCAGGGGCAATATCATCCAAGGCAGGCTGGAGGAGCTCCATGGCCATTTCATAGTACCGTTCTGCAGGCTTGTCAAAGAAGTTCAGGCTAACTCCATCATCCTTGGACTTTGCCGAGACAGCTAAGACGGCATTGAGCAGCACGGGACTGAGTGCGGCATGCTGCAAAAGCAGAGTCGATATCCGGTTGTGCGGGTCGCCATAGTCGAATGAACCCGCGATAAACTCCCTAAAGTGCCGGACCAAATCTGCCTCACGATGGTCTTCTAACGGAAAGTTGGCGGAACTGAAGAATCGACGCGGTTCGGGCAAGCTGGGATCATTGGAGTGGCTCCCGCTGCCAATGTCGCTTATTGGCACGGAGATTTGGCTTCGAGGAACCGGAGAGAAGGACCGTGGCGCATCATCTGATTCCAAGTGGCCTGATGACGGGCTCCGGAAAGCAGGATGAGGGTGCAGTGCGGGTAGCTTATTCAAGGGGTACGGCTGGCCTTGTTCGATGGGCAGCAAGCTTCGATCAGTCTCGTTGATAGCTGAATCAGAGGTACGGTTTGGGCGGTTATTCGGTGATGGCTTGACAAAGTCGTGATCGTTCTCATTAGTCCGCCGCGGTTGCAGTTTCGGGGGACTCGGGGGGAAGTCTTCAATCGAGACAAAGTCGTCGTCATCAGAGTCGAATCCATCGTTGTGGAGGCTGTTTATGTCTGCAGTTTCGTCGATGAAGCGTATTCTCTTGCCTGATACCCGACACCACTTTTGCGTATCAGAGAACTCATACTGGGCTTCTCCACGATTACCATCGGTGTCACTGCAGAACAAGAATAGTCAGTTGCATACTGGTGAGTTGTGATAGCCTGACAGAGAGTCTGGGAACTAATAAGGGGAAGGGGGGATAAACAATTTACCTCGGCACAGTGATGTGTCTGAACTTGAGCTTGGTACCACGGACACAAGCCCTGCCTTTCCGGATACACTGTCCACAAGGGGCTCCTTTATCGCCTATAGAGATAGGTCAGATATTGAAAGGAATGCCGCCAGCGTTGCCACTGTCGACGTGGGATGTATCCACCCCCGCACACTCACATTTGATATGTCTGGGGAAGGCGGTCCAAAATCAGATTAGTGAGCTGTCCAGGGCCATGCGGCAGATCGTCTTCGGTCTCGGGTTTGAGGGGCAGAATGGCGGCCGAGAGAAACGAATGCCATCCCCGCGGGTCCCGCGAACCTATCCGAGAGGCCGGGGGTCGCTGCCGCCATCTATCTCAAAGGAAGAGACGAATGACTTACAGATGGATAGAAATTAGAAGATTGTACTAAGACATACCTTGAGCGACAGCTTTCGCAGCCCGGCCTCCTTACGGTTCCCGGAGTGGGCATTTGAGGTAAGAAAACAGCGACGTTTCTTTTTACCTGCAGGGCAGCGATTCCTCTTCGGCAGCGGACAGTGCTCAGGTGGGACAGCAAAAGGCGAGCAGCATGTTTGTGGGGGAAAAGCGAACAATAGAGGTTCGGACCGGCGGCGGCTGGTGTGGGATGGGAACTAGGCCAGTGTAGACCATTGCAATACGCGCGAGGGACGTGGGCCTTTCGCGCGGTTTTATCCAAGTCTGGCGAAAAAGGGAGGTGTTTCCGTGCGGGAAGAATAATTGGAGACAGCGGCGGCGAGAACGCCGAATGTCCCCGATTGCGCGTCAATGTCATTCGGGCCCGCGGGACGGGTGTCACAACGATAGTCTCGTGCTTAGAAGTTAGGCGTACTGAATTTGGATTCGAGCTTAGGCTTTAACATTCAATGGTGGTCGTTGTTGGAGGTACAATAGACACAAAGGTGCAATCAATAGACTTCTACTATAAGGCTTGTGAACTCAACTCGCCAATAATACGTGCTTGGAGACGAATGCACGGGTATCCTCACCTTATTCGACAGCTTGAAAACCCTCACATAGCCTCAAGCCGTTACGAATCTAATATTAGTTATGCCTAGATCGAAGCGGATACTTGTTTGAGTTGACGATGATCTCATACGTAATCTGGGGTAATGATTTCCCCAAAAGTCGCCGGATCTCGGGAATCAAACTTACCACCGGGTTCTCGCGGAAAACATTGCTGTATTCAACCAACAAAGCAAAACAAGAGCGAAACCCCAAAAGATACTCCACTGACTCGGCCTCTGCCCCGGACCCACTTCCCCGCGCTCGGGATCGCCACGGAGGCCGCGTGAATCTTACCATGTTTGTCGTGAAGGGCAAGACTTTCCGTCGTCCGACAGCTTCTCAGACGAATTGGTGATCGTGATTGGTCTGTTCAGCCAACCTTTCTCGATGTCGTCTGCAACAGCTTCAACCTCTAGCCATGGCATCTTGCGCTATCAGTTTCTCGAATGCCGCAGAACACCGGCAGACAGGAAGTTCCAACCGTGTTCAGTGTCATCGTGAGTACGTCTTCTTGGGACAATGACTTTGAAAGCTCCATATTCATGCATGCCAGTGTCTTGTTCGCACATATAAGACGAGGAGCTCGTGCCTAATCAACAGATCTCCTCAGTACGCCAATCTTCTCTCTTCATCCTTCTTGTTGAAATACATCCTTTCATACCCCTCGAGAGAAACTTGAACACCCTGTGTAGAGCTTATACAAATCACATATACAAAATGGTCCAGAAACTCAGAATTGCTGCTTCTGGCCTCGGCCGTATGGGCAAGCGCCATGCCATCAATTTCCTGCACCGCACGCCCCGCGCGCAGCTCGTTGCTGCCTTTACCCCGGACGAGAACGAGCTTGTTTGGGCAAGACAGGAGCTGGAGCGTCACGGCGTCACCCTCTACACCGACTACGATGAGATGCTCACCCACGAGGGCCTCCAAGCCGTCGTCATCGCTACCGTTACCAAGGTCCATGCCGACCAGGCCATCAAGGCAATCAATAAGGACCTTCACGTCCTGTGCGAGAAGCCCATCTCTCTCGACCTCGCCAAGGTTAGTGATCTAACTCATCAATCTCTGCACCATGCTCACTGCTAATCAATCGCAGTCTATGGAGGTCGTCACTGCTGCGCAACACAAGCCTCATCTCAAGGTCATGTGCGGCTTCTCCCGCCGCTTCGACTCATCATACAGAGATGCGTTCGAGAAGATTGAGACGGGCTTGATCGGCAGACCTTCTGTTATCAGATCTCAAACATGTGACAAGCATGATCCCAGTGGCTTCTTTGTCAAGTATGCGGCCCTCAACGGCGGCTGTTTCGTTGACATGAGTGGTGAGTGTTCATCTACTCCTCCCAAGCATCGAACTATGATTGGCCACCTATACTAACAACCGAGCATAGTCCACGACATTGACCTGTCACTATGGCTCTTTGGCGAGGACTCCCAGGTCAAGTCTGTGTCGGCATCCGGAATTACAGCTGTCTCCCCTGAGCTAAAGGAGCACGGCGACTGCGACAATGCCGTCGGCATCGTTGAGTTCTGGGGCGGCAAGATTGCCTACTTCTACAACTCGCGTATGATGGCGCACGGACAAGAGGATACCACCGAGCTCATTGGCACTGGCGGCAAGCTCACCGTCAATGGCAACCCCCAAGCCAACTTTGTCAACTACTACGGACCCCAGGGTATCACAAGGGAGGTACCCGCCCACTACTACGGCCGATTCGAGTACGCCTTTGTCCAGGAGGCCAACGAATTCACCGCTGCTGCGCTTGACAATACCAAGCTGCCGCTAAAGTTGACTAATGCCGTCAAGGCGGTGCAGATTGGCTCTTACCTGCAAGAGGCATTGGAGTCGGGCAAGAAGTTATACTTTGACGAGATTGGACGTCGCCTTGACAAGCAGGCCAAGTTGTAGATGATTACGTCGGGAACAAATAGATTTTCCTCTCCTGGTTAATGAGAATTAAAAGCATGTACTCACTTACCGAGCACGTCGTACCTTAGTCTGTGCATGATGATGTTGTTGCCTAGAAAGAAATGGATACCGCAAGACATTAGACTAACAAGTAAAGAACTGACTTCTTTAGTCGTCACATGTCTTGAGGGAAATTGTTGCAACTTGCCTGCCAGCAAACAGACGTGCCCGGCAGGCAGAATGAGCTCTGCCGAAACCTAACGATTGCACCAGACATAAACTCAAAGCTTTTTCTCGGCAAAAGTTGCCCTAGGAACAAGGAAGTACTAAATGACTTTTCGTCGCATCATTTTCGGGCCTCTGCAAAGAGATGGCCAAAGGCACTATTGCAACTGTCTTGTGACCACTGTGAGTTCAGTTGCTCCTCCAGGTCCTTCGTCCGCCATCCAGTCCTCTGATGTATTTTGTCGAGCAAGTCCAAGCTTTCGCGTTGCTCCTTCGGGTCCGTAAGATAAAGTCCGCCTGTATTTGTAAACAAACTAGTCAGCCATGTATGCGCTTGAGTCAGGGTCCGGCAGGGGCGCTTACAAGCTCTTAATGCATGGGCTGCTGTAAAACTGGCGTTGACTACTAACGGGTTGCTGATGGCGAGGCCTAAAAGTAGGCGGAAGTTGTCGAGAACTGCTTGCTGCGTGGTGTTGGTATAACCGTACAAAGTTGCCAGAAGCCTGAAACTCGCCTCTGATTCCCTCCTCCGCCTGAATGTATCGAGACTCGGTTTGCTCAAGTATGGGTTAAATATATGTAGAATCATGCGTGCAAGGCTGTAATGCTGGTATCCCACCACTGAAATTTGTTAACTTCATCAAGGGTACAAGACGATTCGTAACTGTTAATTCTTACCATGAGCAGGATGCGTCATCCATACTGTAGGAAACGCAGACCCGTTGGCACTTGTATCATGCGGTGGGTCTACCCAGAGAGGATCCGCGTGCCACGGATTAGAGATAAGCCAGTTTCCCAGCTCCTGATTAAGTTTGTTCCATCGATCGAGGTCTCTGACCATGGTGGGCTGAAAGGCGTACGCGCAAGCTTGTGCGCACAGAAAGACGGCGCGGTTGGCGAGGCACTCCGGATCCGATACGACAAACGAGCTTGAGCCTTTGTAGCTGTCCAAGTTGATGCTTAGGGGTTGAGACTTGACCAGGGCGACCCAATAGTCCTGGCGCAACACAATCCAGCTTGCTGCCTCTCCAAGTCCACCTTTGCTCGCTAGGCTGAACATGGAGTTCAGCAGCTTGGAGCTGCCTGATAGGCGAACGCCAAAGTCGGTATCTGGACAACTAAAGTCAGTTATCAAGTATAGTCGCAACTAAAATGAAGGTTAATAGCTCTCACCAGTCATCTCTTCGTATTGTCTCAATATTACAATCGCGGCAAGGACTTCTTCGTTGAGTGCTTCTGTAGAGCTGCCTAGTATCGGAATCAAGATTTGCAGGGCATGGCTGTAGTACGTCGAAGGTTTGGAGTCTTCGGTTCCCTTGATAGAACAAAGACTTCGAGATGCCAGCGCTATGATCGCGTATGCCAGCAGAGGTGAATGACATGCTCTTTTGGGCACTTCTGTTCCGAAATGTCGACGTTTGTCGCATGTGTCTACCTGTACAATTCTGAACTTTAGCCTTTCATCGCTGTATTGGAGTATGCTCAGGGTACTTGCCCACGTAGAGAGATCATGTATATAGTGCATGAATAACCTCGCCTTCTCCCTGTCTTCGAATGGTCTGCCAATTCCATGTTGACTCAACGACAGGGCAATGGAAATGGATCGGATAGAGTCATCTTGATTTTCTCTGCATCATCGATATCAATCATGGCTCTAAAATTGCGGACACGTGTAGAACTTACCCTATATCTTCATATAGGCCTCTTTGGCCAGCATGCCTCGCAACGCTGATGTCTAAGAGCGACGGCAGAGGACTCGTCCATATCTCGCCGGGCGTATCATGCTCAGACATCCCTCAACATAACCGCGATGCTGTCTCGAGGGCAGGATGAAGTCGTCTCCAATCGCGATGAGCCGATTCCATCCAGTTGTACCTACTAAGACGGGCGTCCGAACCGGGGTTTGCAGCGATAGGCCCTCGATGGTTACATGTACGAATAAAGATGTAAAGCTCGCGTAGGAAAATGATCGCGGAGTTCGGCGGATTACATTTCCTATTTCGGGTTAGGATGTCGCGGTACGGAAGGGGAAAGATTGCCCTCTTCGACTTTTCCATTGCCATCTTCTAAAAGGAACTACCCGTAGGCCGAGGGCCCAAAAATAACCCCGCTTTTCATAGAACCGACACGGAGTGGTCCGCGTCCTCGGCCGTCACTTCAAGAGTTCAGCCTTCTGGTTTTTCAAGCTGGTAATTTCACCAAAGTTCAAGATCCCGTAAATCTCAAACGCTATTATGTTATTTTTGAAGAACATCCAATGAGATTGATCTTTAGAAACCTTTCTTTAATTGCCGACGGCTAGAGCGTTTATCAGTTGAGTCAGTTTTGTCACGACTTAAGCTTATTCTAGACCAAAGGCATATCATTGTACGGACACAGACAGACCCATGCTCTAGGTGGCTGTCATCTCATTACGCTCAGACTTCGGTTAGCACGTGAAACCCCATTATGCAGCTTTGACTTCTGGATCGCTACGAGAATGCTTACCATCCACACTATCTCTAAAGTTGTTCCTGATGTTGCTACAGCTAGCAAGATGAAGCTCGAGGATTGATGGCCTTCCGGCTCTAGTCCTGTTGATACCCTTGGTAACAAGGCCTTCGTAGAAGGGCACAACAGGTTCGAGTACAGATCCGACATGACTGACTGAACACAAGTGACGTGTTTCCTCGGCTCTTCAAGGAGTCAATTTGAATTACATGGTCTGAATACATGTACTCGCTGCTTCGTGAGGCCATTGCCAGGCCTCCCCTCCTCAGATCCCATCGAGTGCCCAGGTAGGTAACGTCAGCACCTAGAGCTTCTATTTGCCCTTGAAATCTCAGCTCTATATATAATCTCTGTCGTATAGTCACAATAGGGGCATCGACGTAGGTA
>JFFI01000164.1:43598-69619 GCA_001563125.1 Colletotrichum salicis
CTCCTAATCGTAGATGCAGGGGAGATGGGGGTGGATTATCGAAGAATACGTTAATACTCCGTTAAACTATGCATTACTGAAGCTATACAACCCTCGATGGCATAGAACCTCAAGATCAAGGGATTCTGTACCTTAATATCTAGTGCTCGCAGATCTGTCAGCACAAGTGCTACGAGAAGTCTTTGGCGGCTTCAAAGCTAGTAACGCACTTGATTTAACCCTCAATGATCGGGACTTTATATCTTGAACGCCGCGCCTGGTCGGAATTCGGGGTAACTCATGCCATGGGACTCGTCCGTGTCGGCGAGAGGGGTCGGCGTGTGCACTTACATGTCGTCGCGAAATTTTCCAGGCTGCTTCGAGACCGTAGGTCGTCGAAGGAGTGTAAAGTACTCCACCTCTTTTCTCGACTGAGTAACCTTGATGAGGAATGGTGTCTGTGCCAGATTTTGCATCTTGCATCTTGTAACAGGATGAGATTTTATATGTTGATCATATTATGCGCATTACTGCTACCTTGTACACAAAGTCCACGCTGAATATTAACACAAAGCCTCCCGAATCCGCTCACACTCATCATCTACTTATTCTGGCTCAGAATCACATCGGCAGCCTTCTCGCCCACCATGTACGTAGACACAGCAGTAAACGTGCCAGGAATCCTGGGATACACCGAAGCATCAACAACTCTCAACCCAGCAACCCCGCGCACCCTGAAGCTCGAATCCAACACAGCCATCGGATCGTTATCAGCGCCGATAGGGCACGTCGACGAAGCATGGTGACCCCACGCCGTATCCTTGATATACTGCTTTACAGCAGCGTCGCCCTGGACGCCCGCACCAGGCAACTCCTCCCTGATGGGAACCAACTGGCGCTTGAACGCGTCACGGGTGAGCTTCACCGTCTCCGTCATAGCCTGCAAATCCGCATCAAAGTTACCGGAGCCGGTATCGAAGTATTTGTAGAGGATATCCGGCACGTCGAGCGGATCAGACGTGCGCAGTGTCACCGAGCCGGCGGTGTTGCGCGGGTGAGACTTGAGAATCGCCCAGCTGAACCAGTCGTGCTCGATGGTCGCGTTGACGCTGTAGCCGGGGAAGTAGCCCCTGAAGTTGACGGGTCCGCCGAACGCGAAAACGTCCCACTCGTTGCGCTCGGAGACGGTGCTCTTGTAGAACATTGTCGCCGCGAAGCCCGAGGACTCGTAGATGCCGCGGTCGCCGAGGATAGGTGTGTTCCAGCGCGCGAGGCACGGGTCGGACTGCCCGTTGAAACCGAAAGTGCAGCCGTTGAGCGCGCTGAAGTTGGCGGGCGTGCGGCCCTGAACGGTGATTTCGTAGTGGTCTTGGAGGTTCGTACCGACGCCGGGGAGGTCCTTGACGACGGGGATGTTAAGCTTGCGCAGCTCGGCGGCCGGACCGATGCCACTGAGCTTAAGAATCTGCGGGGAGTTGTAGGCGCCGCCGGCGATGAGGACCTCGCGGGAGGCGGTTGCTGTGCCGCGAGTGCCGGTGCCGGCGTTGCGGGAGCGGGGACTCGCGCGGTAGAGGTACTTTCCGTCGAGGAACTCTACACCCGTCGCTTTGGGCGGAGAAGAGTTGTCGAAGAGGACTTTGGTTACGTGGCAGTTGGTGCGGACGTCGAGGGGGTACCGCTTCGCGCCGGTAATGGTCTTTGCGTCGCGGACGGCGACGATGAACTCGCGAGAGCCGACGCGGTGGGCTTCGTTGGAGGAGATGGGGATCTGGTAGAAGCCTGGCGTCATGTCGCGGCTGGCGGCTACGTTGTTGCCGTCGCCAGCAAGGAGGGTGGCGATGTTGAATACCAGGTTTGTCTCGTTTCCGAGGGCGAATGCGCCTCCGGTGACAAGGCTCAAGAGTTGGGGGTCGAGAAGGGCGAGGTTAAGAGGGGCTGTCTCGGTGCTGTACCAGCCGTTGTATCCGTGTCCCGGGACGCCGGGGAGGAGGTAGCGGTTGTTTTCCATGCGGATGAAGTAGGTTCTCATGTTGTCTGCGGACCAGGACGAGTCACCGGTGAGGCTGGCGATGTAGTCGAAATCGGAGCGGTGAGGGTAGACGGCGATGAGTGCATTGTGGGCGGTGCAGCCTCCGAGTGTGCCGGAGCGAGGGTACAGCGTCCCCTTCATCTTGGAACCGGACGGCGGGTTGAGTCCGGTATACTCGCCGCCGCTGGGTGTCTCATATGTGGTCTTGTAATCGCGGGCTTGTCTTGCCTCGTCAGCGTAGTGGCGGACAAAGAAGTCCCATGCCATGGCGTCGTCTTCGGTAGACTTTGCTTGGTATGCCGGGACGGTGTAGTTCTCGTTGGCTCCCTGGTCGTCGCCGGCCTCAATGAGGAGGGTTTTGCGGCCGGCGAGGGCGAGACGGGCGGCCAATACTCCGCCGCCGGCGCCGGAGCCGACGACGATGAACTCATATCCAGTCAGGTCGACAGCCGCGACTAGACTTGTTGAAGCGGCCAGGAGACCGAAGAGATTTGTTAACCTCATGGCGATGTATGGTATAAGATGTGTCCTGGCCTGAGTTGAATGTCGAGTTAGACACGGGAAATCTGAAAGGCCATAAGAAGTCGGGGGTAATACACACCTTGAGAGGTTCGTCGACGCCGAGGTATCCGTAAATTGCTTGCAGATCTGGATACCTAGCCCACGAGGGATCGCCAGCTCTTATGAGCCATGATCGACTGAAAACAAATAAGCGCACATGGCGATGATCTCTTTCGGGTGGCAGCTGGTGTGCAGTTCATCTCCAGGGACTCGGCATGACGAAGAATGCCACCCTGATCCATGTCCGCGCCTCTGCGCTTACAATTAGTCGATAGCCCGGACACTGTTCCGGGCCTTCTCGGCGCGGGGTCGCTGGCTCGGCCCGCCAAGACATTGCTGGCGCCTCCCTTTCGTGCTTGATCTAGTCAAGCTTTTGAGTTGTCTTTAGAAGAGACAAAGAACAGTGACGACATTGTAGACATTTGCGAAGTCCAAACCTATCAAGGGGCTTCGAGGAGCGGTGAAGGTTTATCAAGGGATACGAGAACCCCAACTATCGGACCAGGCACGAAGGGTGGAAGGATATCGGATCGAGAAGTCGTGGATGTCGTGTTACCTCGGGGCTGCGCTCGGGTCCAGAAACACAGATCATCTGATGCAGGAATAGCAGTCCCTCAATCGGGCCATTCCTTGCACAGTCCTCATCTCAACTTTCGGATCCCTGTCGTCCGAATGCTCTCAGCCCGTTGAGAACGATTCGAGGTTGTCGTCTTTCCTCCTTGGACTGGGGGCGAATTACATTTCACTAGACTGCGCGGGATGTCCCTTCGCCGGACAGGGTATCCCATGCGGTAGACGCTAACACCTCAACGACATCGAGCCTCCGAGGACGACTAAGACATGCGGAACGGACTTCACTTCTCGCAGGTGGCTGCGATGACGATCGTTGTCGCATATTGCAGTACTCTAGCAATCTGCCGAGACTATTAGCATACCTCTTTCAGTGATGGCGGTTCGCTAGTCTGGTCTTAGTGCTTGCCTCACCCTCTGCCGCGAGCGCTGCAATGCAACGCTGAATCTTGAATTGGCGGGTCTTCCCCGCACTGAGTTCGCTGCAGTCTGTACTCTCCAGTCTGCCATACGGCGTTGGTTGATCTCGGCCGTGAGAGTGTTCCTCCGTCTGGACGGATTGTTCGGGATCTCATGCAAGGCTGAGACTGCAATGTGATGAGTTACGTGGAGTGATGGAAGCTGCCGAGGTACGTTCTGAGACTGACAGGGCGACTACTGAAGAGTCAACATGACGGAGTTGGCGCAGGAGAAGTTCTTCAGCCGGCGGGAGGCTTAGTGGCTTGATTTCCGCAAGTCAATTCCGCCATGAGCTGGTGCGAGCTTGTCGTCCTGTATCTGCCGTTGAGCAGCGACTATTGTCGAGAGTATCTCAGCCGGCCTTTTTCTATCGCATCTGGTGTCAATGCCTGTTAGCGATCCTATCCAAGCGTCTCCTTTTCAAGGAGAGAAGCATGCTCAGTTTGAAAGTTTGAAGATGTGCTCGTCGTAATCCTTGATTGATGGACAATACCAGCCTCGTTGCAGCGATTGGCGTGTCCTCCCTGCTCCCTGAACTCTGCTTCTTCCTAGCTGTTGCTCCCTTTCAAGCCTATCAGTGTCCACCATGGATAATTCCGAGACCTCATGGGCGAGAAGAGACAACGAAGATAGGAGCAATCGCCAGAACCGGATTGGTATCCATCTTGCTGTCCACATGCGAATGCAGCACTGAATCGCTCGTCAAAAGATCGACAGTCCTTGCTCGTCGACGTGGTAGAGGTCGGACAAGATCGACCAGCTCCCAGTCCCAACCACGTTGTCACGACCTCGCACTGACTTTCCAGCCTCGGATCCTTTCACCGTTGCCAGTCAACCGACAACACAGACTGGACTCTTGTCGGGCAATTAGAATGCACTTGAGGTAGTCGTAGCAATTGAACTTGAAGCAATATATTGCGAGGTCCTCGCACTCCTCAACATCACCTCGTGGGGCGGTGTCGTGAATAAGCTTAATACGCCGAAGCCTAAGCCGCGCAGCACAAGTGCATCTTTTTTCGCCGCTGGTGTGCTGTCGACTCAGGAGAAAACAATGATTTCGATGGGTTTTGGGGCTGGTGCTTGGGCGAGGATGGTCCTTGGTCAAGATTCTGAGGAACAATTCCTCCGAGAAACTCACGGGAGCTCGATTGAGCGCGCCTATTGGTCATTCGGCCCTCCGCGGTCCCCGCTTCGAAGCCCCACCCCACCAGGGCAGCTCCTAGCGACCCAACCCTACACAGATAATGTTTAGCCCGTCATCTTCATCAACCAGCATCTGTAGTGTAGTGGTTATCATCCTTGCCTTCCATTCTTCGGATCAGCAAGGGACCCGGTTTCGATTACCGGCGGATGCATCACGCTGGTCAAAGTTTTGTGTTTTTCACAACCTGTATTCGAACTTTCATTTTTTCAATGTACCAAAGGTCGTTCTGTGCATTTTTCCTTCTTTTATCGCGTGGAAAGCCGTGAAATGATATGGTTTGTGGCGTCTGGTGGGCTGTGCTGATATAGAGTTCGGTGAAGCTTTTCGGGGAAGGCTTGCGATGCTGCGACTTGGGGATGGCACTTCGAGTGTTCATGGATGATGAATGGCACGCACGAAGTCTAATTTCTTGCCTTTTTCTTCTTCAACGAAGGTATGTTACGTCACTTTGGGCATTTTTTGCTTCTGGAGAATGTAATTCATGAGGGAAATTTCGAACTTGACAGCGCTGGTGCTCTTTCAAAACACGAAGTCATGTTGATCATCATCATCATTACAACTATCTCGTATGGCCTCACTATGATTCCGTTGAAGCAACCAACAACCACCCAGCAACACATTAATCCTTCCTCTAGATAGTAAATGTCCCATTCACCCTTAAATCCCGACTACTCGCTCCAACCCAAACCCCATACTCACCCGCCTCCAACCGCCACTGCTGTGCACTCACATCCCAAAAGCTCAAATCTCTTCTCGTCAGTGCAAACTCTACCGTCGCGCTTCCGCCCGCTTCAACATACACCCTCTCGAAACCCCTCAATTGCTTCGCAGGCGTGCCATCGACGGGAATACCGACATACAGCTGCGCGACCTCGTGGCCGGCCACACCGCCCGTGTTCTGCACCGTCACGCTGACTGAGACGACCTCCTCCCAGAGAGCGGGGTGTCCGCCCTGCACGATCGCAACACTAGGATCCGGGATACCGGCACTCACTCCCGACGCGGGACTAGCCGAGAGGGAGGAGTAGCCAAAGGTAGTATACGAAAGCCCGAAACCGAATTCGTAGCGGGGCGAGACTCCATCGCGATCGAAGGCGCGGTAGTCGATGAACAAACCCTCCGTGAAGTCGTCCTGAGGGAACGGGCCCGCTTCGACGGTCGAGTTGAGGATGTTGCCGTAGTCTGACTCGGCGCGGGCGACGGTGTAGGGGAGTCTGCCGCTCGGGTTGACGTCGCCGTAGAGGATATCGACGAGGGAGTTGCCCGATTCCTGGCCGGGGAGGCCGGCGAAGAGGATTGCAGTAACATTGGGGTGGTCTGCCCAGGCCTCCACGATGCGGGTTCCTGTGACGGGTCTGAGTTAGTGATCGCGACATCGTATAACCTTCGAGAGGCTTACCGGCAGAGTGAAGCACGACAACCGTGTTGGAGCAGTTGGCAGCGACGTTGTTGACCAGGTTGTCGCTGAACTCGTCCGTCAGGCTCGGGCGGTCATATCCCTCCGAAGCCCACGCGTTGATGAAGACGAGACACGCTTCCGAGTTGACGTAGTTGGGTTGTGGGTTCTCAGAGTAAAAGTCCCACTTGACCACTCCGCCGTCGGCGATAACACGATCCTGGATAGCCTGGAAAGGAGTAATGACATAAGGAGGCGTCGTCGTTCCGGAGCCACCACCAGAAAGCAACATCCCGTTGAACGTATCCGCCAAAACGGTGCCCCACGACGGGCCATAACTCGTGCTTCCCCATGGCGTAGGGGGCAAGCTAGCATCGTACCCGTAGACCGTCAAGAACTTGGGGCTCTTGAATGGAAGCGTGCCATTGATGTTCTTCACCAGCACAGTACCGGCAGCGCCAATCTCGCGGATAATTGCCTTGTGTCCGTTCTGTACGTCTACTGGTGCGTGTTTCTGGAGGTTCGAGTAGGCGCCGACGGCGGGGTAGTCGTCACCATCCTGGCCGATGTAGTACCAGGCCGCGAGGATCCTCGTCGTCATATCCTCGACGCGCTCGCGAGTGACGCTGCCGTTGTTAACTGCCTCGACGAGGGATGCGCCCCAGAAGGCTTCGTTTGGCATGACGAGATCGAGGCCAGCGTTGGCTGTTGCCACGCCGGCGTGTTGTGCGCCCCCTGAGGTAATTGTAAGCAAAGTTGACGGAGGCCTGGGTATAGAAGGGAAGAGAAACTTACAATCGCTGACAACGAAACCTTCAAACCCGAGCTCAGTCTTGAGGACCCCATTGAGTAGGTACGAGTTCTGGCAGCCGTACGAATTGTTGGCGCGGTTGTACGAACACATGACTGACGCAGCGCCCTCCTTCAACGCATCCATGAATGGGAAAACATAGAGTTCGTGCAGTGTCCTGTCATCAACATTCGACGACCCGGCCTCGCCGTCCTCAACGTTAGGGTTTCTTCGGTACTCCTGCTCGTTAAGAATCCAATGCTTCGGGCACGCAATCGTACCAGCATCCTGCATCCCCTTGGTGATACCACCGACGCCAACAGATGACAGGTACGGATCATTACTCAGACCCTCCCAGTTCCGGCCGCCACGCGCGATACGACCCAGCGGTCCACCAACGGGTCCCAGGCCGACATTGATGCCCTTACCGCGGAACTCGGTGCCCAGGGCCTCGCCGTAGGCATACGAGAGGTTCCGGTCCCACGTGGCGCCGAGGTGGATGCCAGAGGGAAAAGCCGAAACGAACTCTTGAGCGCGTACGCCGTCAGGGCCGTCTTGAAGGCAGATAGGCTCGATGCCGAGGCGGGGCACGGAGCCCGTGTTGCCGGTGCAGAGACCATCCCAACCGTGGGTGAAGTTTGCGAGCTCCTCGACGACCATTTGGGCGGCCAGGGACTTGGCGCGCTGGTATGCTGTGGCCCATTTATCGTTTGTCGTTCCGTTTCCCACGGCTGCAGAAATCTTGGTTAGGATCTTGTCCTGGTATGAGTCACGTCAAGAGAGAGGTAGATACTGACGCGTGGGGTAGACGGCTGGACTCTGTCCATAGTAAGGATCTGCCTCATTGGTATAGCTATCTTGAGCTGCGCAGAGCGTGAGGCCGGCAAAGGCCACTGCCAACGTTGAAATCAAGTTGTTGACCATGTTGAGAACCCAATCGAGGAGCACGACTTAAGCTTGCAGACTCTCTTCTCCGTCGTCACCGATCGCAGGATGTCCAGCCACTTAAGAACCTTTTCCCTCCCGCCATCCCCTTCTCACGTCATCTCTCCAGTCTCCTCGGACTGAGATACGTCGACGGCCGATATCTAGTCCCCGGCACCGCTGCGCAGTAGTGTGCACGCCGTCGGCCCTTCTCCCTAGTCGACGGTGTTCCCATGATTACATCCAACTTTTCACCGCAGCCAGATCCACCTACACTCGGAATCCGTCTTCCAGCAGCAAAAAGGCCCAATGATGATCTCATCAACGATGCGACGCCGGCCGCTTGGGCACGCTTTTTACGGTAGTAGTCTGTGGGGAAACCCCATGTCGCCCCAAGTCGGGAGAAACCCCATGTCGGTCCACATCGTTGGTGCCATCTTTCAACGATGCGGGGGAGAAGGGTGTGGATGGCCGTTGGTGGCTAGTTTGTCTAGTTTTGGTATTCCCATCGCAGGTCCAACCAGCTAAGAATGCGAAGACAGGCTGCGAGTAGTTCGTCTGGAGATATCCCATGCAGCCTGGAGGCTCTTCGGCGGTATTTTCTTCTGCGCGCGGGGAAATCGTGGGGAATGGGGAATGGGGAAATCGGAAGAACAGGGTTGTTTTGGATGGCAGGTATTATAGGTTGCAATACCGGAGAGTATTCCCATGCCACCTCCGCATCTCCAGCGCGATGCGATGCCGGCATGTGGGCGAATGCGGGGAACGTCGTAAGATGGGGACTGGTCGAATTCCACTTCTGGGTTGGTTCGAGTTCCGGGACGGGAAATTCTTCGGTAATGAGCTGTCCAATTCTTGTCCGAGGTCGGTTTGTAAGTCCTGATTCACCCAATGTTCGCCCATCATCGTCGATGAACGCCGCGCGGTGGCACCCATCAGAGAATCACCGGTTGCAAAAAAGTCCGACTCACGACGAGTTGCGAGAAAGACGTATAAGCGAGCTTGTGCGATTGGTCCTGGCCATTTGCAGATGGAGCAGAGGTGTGATTCCCTGATAGCTTGTTCAAATGGCGTGTTGTCTGGAGCGATGACTCCCCGGTCATGTCTCTCTAGACTCTGCCATTGTTGGCCAACGATGACAGGGTCGCAGCCACCATAGGGCGTCAGGCATGATTGTCTGGAGCAGTGGGCTCTAGCCGTAGAAGAGCCTCGGTTGAGAGATGAGTGTCGTCATGGGACTGTGTCTCCGGGCCGATGGTACCCAAGCCTGGGATAAGGAGTGGGATAGTTGTAGCTGACATCCATGACGAAAGGCGGGTAATCTGGGTTCTATAGAAACGATAAGCAGTTGTTTCCAAGCCTCAACTTGCGGACTTGAGCATGCATAGAAAGAACCTCCCGGCTTATCAAGTCGAGCAAGCTGGTTTCTTTCATTCAACCATTCGTCCTGGCCTTTAACTCGATGCTTGCACCAGGTGCATCGGGGGGTGGTCTCTTGAGCAACGCTGGCACCACAAGGGCAATAAAACTGAAAGAATAATTATTAGCAGTTGTCAGGTAACCCTCCAGATGTTTGACGTGGCAGAAACTCACACTACGCCATTTGCCATAGATTTCAAGTTGCTTGGTTTCGAAGGTTTCGTCCGGACCCCATTCTTGGGCGTTAAGCATGTTATTCTGGCCCGACACTTCTTTCGTTCGCGTGTCGTAATACGCCGTGGTCTCTTCCCTCTGGTCCTCTTCACACTTGGTACAAAGCCATCTCAGGCATAGGTTACAATTGCATGTGTCACTGAGCTGTTTACCCTGAATATCGCCTTCAAGCTCGAAGTCGCAATCGCGGCAAAGACACATGATGTTGAGAGGGCGCCAGTTGTAGCGCGGCTCGACATAGCTTTCCTCCACGGACAGAAGCCGATCGTAGTATCTGCACTCTTCACAAATGTTGATTCCGCATCTCCGGCAGGGTAGAGCTCCAGCTTCGTCGCACTTGATGTTGTACAGCTTGACTTCAATTTCCTCGTCACCGACGACCATGGGAGGGAGGCCGCAGAAGAGAGTCCAGTAATTTGGACAGTAGCGTCCGCTGAAGGTTTGGCGTTGTATCAAGCCGCGGCCATCGCAGAGACAGAGGCTTCTCAGCTTTTCGAATATCGTGCGGGAGCCGAGGATGTGCGAGTGGTGGTTACGATTCGTCTGAGCTAGGTGAAGGAGATCCAGGGTTGAAACATATTCCGCAAGTATGGACAAGATCGGATAAGACGCGATGAGGTGCGAAAGGGACAGAGCCGGTGATTTCGGGGCCATGGAGAACATCGAGTGTCCGATAGCTGACTGCGCAGCGAAAAGATCAGTATCGCGTGAAGTTTTCCTTGCTGTGGTACAAAAATACACGTGTTTCGTGACAGATTTATTGCCCGGCCACGGCTCATCGAAGGCGAGTCATCGCTAGGATGTGCCTGTCTCAAACCAACGGGCCGACGATGCCGCGATCCGGGGATGTTGAGGACGAGCCACATGTGGCTGGATAGTAGTACGCTGGCCTCATGGCTGAGCCTGGTGTTCATCGTGCCGACGATGAGGCGAGCATCGTGCCAACTACCGATGGTCAAAAAGAGTGTCAATTTCGTTGAGTAGTCTTGATAGCGCTTCTGCTTTGCTGCTTCGGACGACAGGAATTCAAAGTGACGGCAACCCAAAGCCGCATTAGGTTTGAACCTTTGTGCACAAAGGACAGCTGGGCTCAAACACGATCGATGCGCCATGGAGCAGCGCCGGGTAGCTTCCGAAGATTAAAGCAAGCCATTGGATCGTTGTCCATAGCTGCCAGAGTCAAGGAAAGGATCGGCATGACGGAGCTTCCAGCTTCCCGTAGAGCTTGGAACTATCAACGTCAGCTTCGGTCGTCGTCATTGACGTTGGACTGGAATTGATACAAGTGTCAGAGAGCGTCCGGTTTCATCGGATGTTGGTAGAAAAGGCTGTTTCAGTCGACAGCTCCGGCATGGTCCAGCCCCTCTTCTAGCTGTTCTAGAACATTGAGCTGTGGTGGGAGGATGAACCACTGTGACGTTGGCTTCCATGGTACCAAGGTGTGGAAGTGGACAAGTCAAGGTGAGCGAGGTGACCTTGGTGACATTCGAAGGTGAGCAATAGGTGCTCCATGTTCCAGATGTCTTCCGGACGCAGCGATGATCAATGGAAGTGCCTGGGCAGGTGAGATCATCTGGATCGCCCCTGCTTGGAGTAGCGCTGAAGACCGCTGAAGAAGGAGCTACTGGGAGCTTCCCAGGCAGACAGATCCATTACGGTGAGTCACGGCCAATCACGACTGTCAAGAGACTGTGGTTCCAGGGGAGGTCTCCACTCTGATGGCCTGTGTGACATAAGGCTGCACCGCGACTGGCCAACAGCAGCGCTGCTGCAGGAGCAGCCAAAGAGGTCCTCACAGGCTCACAGTGCAGGCGCAGGCGCCCCGATAAGGGTGGTGAGATAAGCCAGTCCGATAAGGATAACACACCTGACCGAAGCTCCAACCTTATCGCGACATCATCCTCGTCGCCTACACCATCCCATCCTGTCCTGTCCTATCCCGTCCCGTCCCATCCCAACCGTCTTCCCGTCCTCTCTCTATCCGTACCTTGTTCCTTTTTACATCTTCATCCTCCCCTTCCTTACCTTCGCTTCGCATCTTGGCTGTTCTCTTCCCATCATCGTCTTAATCCCTATTCCTTTCCACTTAAATATGAATCGCTCCAATTCTTGACCTTTTGTCGTGAAGCACTTCCTCTCTTTCTCCCCCATTCAACATGGCCAATTCCCCGTCGCACAGGTCTAGCCGGAGCCCAGCCTCGTCCACCTCTGTCGGCAGAGACTCCACGTCCCTTTCACATTCCAGAGACCGCCGTGATGCACCCTCCACATCAGCCTCCGCCGCTGCCGACCATGTGCCGGTTGAGATATTGGTGGAACTCTTGCTCGCCGCCAAACGCTCGCTCTCGTCAATGACGGCCGTCTTGCGAGCAAACGAAATCGCGACCGATGCACGCCAGGCCCATGAGGAGGCTGTTGTATTATATGCCGAGACCCAGTTCCTGCGACGAGCCATCTCCGAGCAGCTGGCGCTCTTGATGAAGGTCCGTCGTGGTCTCAAGAGAACCTACGATGCTGGCAAGCGCGACTTTAAGCACCTGGTCAAGACCATGGATGCAACCAACGAGAAGCTTCAGGAGACCATGGCCATGCTCAAGAACACAACTGTAGAAGCTGTGTTCAGGCCGCCAGGCGAAGAGCGCCGCAATCTGATGGATTTCGTGGACGAAAAGAGCGTCCACGTCATGGTCGAGGCTCTGAAGCAGAGCCTCGGCGAGCTCCAGGTGCGCACGAATTCTAATTACCACAATAGCCTAGGCGACTGACGAGACCATCTTCCTACAGGCCATCCAGACATCCTTTGACGGCGATCTGCTTCGCTTCGACGACGACCTGCGAGCGCTCAAGAAAACGATGACGGCAACACCCCTACCCCGAACGCCCTCCTACTCGTCGCAATACGATCCGATACCCGAACTGCTCGGTTCTCTCGTGGACAACTCACACTCCATGGCCCAACTCTTGACGTCCTTGACAAAGCACTTTGACCTCTGCGTCACAGCGGTGCGGACGACGGAGGGCGGCGCGGCTCTTGCTCGTCGTAGGGCGGCAGAGGTGACGCAGTCACAAGGCGGCGATGGCGTCTCGTTATCCGGCATCATCGCCGATCAGGAGTCGCACATGCCCGACCTCGAACCGATAACGACGCAAGATCGGGCGGACATGCTAGACATTGTGGTCAGCGATGCATCAGAGGTCGAGGGCGTCATCCAGGAGATCAGCGAGAGGCTGCAGGCCATGGAAGAGGACTTTTCGGCGATGACTGGACAAACAGGACAGATCAAGGTGGCGTTTCTCGGCACCTTGCAAGGGTTCGCCGCGCTGGAAGAGATGGGCGGTCGCATGACCAGCTACATTGCGAGCGAGGCCGAGTTTCTCCAGCGATGGGAGGATGAGAGGTACACTATCTACACCAAGCTCGGTGAGATGGACGACCTCAGAGACTTCTATGAAAAGTACGCGGGCGCATATGACAACTTGATCCTTGAGGTTGAGCGGCGCCGCATGGTGGAGGACAAGATAACAAACATTTGGAAGAAGGCGATGGACAGCGTTGATAAGCTCGTCGAGAATGATCGGCGGGAGCGCGAAGGATTTCGCCAGGACATTGGCGAGTTCATCCCAACGGATCTGTGGCCGGGCATGGACGGCGGTATGAAGAGATGGGAACTCGTCGCGGTTGACGATGGCACCGCCGAGGATGACGTGTCAGGCGGGCAGAGAAGCACCCCGGCACTAGACCGGAGCGTCGTGGATGCTGCCCGGGATCGACTGGAGCGGAGCCAGCAGCGGTAGGAGCGTTGCAGTCTTTCAGATTGGCTCCTGTGTTGATTTAGATTGTTTGATGGTAAGGGTTTCCGCGGGGTATGGTTTCATTGGCGTTCATGGCAGGGTAAAGACGGTAGCTTCCGGATAGGCAAGGGATACGGTTTCCATGGTTTGGACGGCGGCAAAGTCTGTTTTGATTATCATTTGGCTGGGCATTTCATCTTTGGTCTTGTATGAAGCGAAGTATCTTATCCGTACCGTAGGAACAATGATCATCACGGCTCCAGTGACTTACCTCCTCATCCTTAAGTCGCACGCGTGCTCTTCTGATCCCTCGTCTCGCCAAGCTCTTAGACTTTCCCATGATTGTATGTTGCGCCATGGTTCTGGCCGGTGACCATCAAACCTCCGGTGCTGTGATTCTGAGACCCGGTTCCGCTATGCTGGAACTGAACTCCATCGCCATAATTATTCAGCACAATCGATCCCCCCTGTTTCTTCACCAACGACCTCGGGAGCTTCTCTACTTCAGCCAACGCCTCCTTCAACTCGTCCTCCAGCTCTTTGGCCACAAATGGTGGTTTCGCGACATCAATCATCTGGTTCAACATGTCTTCCATCAGCTTCTCCAGACCCTGGCCGTCATTCTGCTCCACTATGGCCACGTAGCGAGCGGTCTTTTGCGTGGTGCCGCTTTCTTTATTGACTGCCTTAAACATAGACTCGATGGTCTTTGCGAGACTCTCGCATGTTTCTGTGGATTGTTTAATCTGGTGGAAGGCCTCTAGGTCTTTGGCTGTTTCCGTTGTGTCTTCGATCCCCTGCAGGTGAGACTTGATGGTGGTGAAGATCTTGGGCAGGAGGTGGAGTCTCTTTGCGATTACTGGGAAGGCTTTGGGTAGGTCTTTGGTGTCTTTCAAAGTGCTCTCGATTCGCGATATTCTTTGGAAGCGAGGGAAGGCATCGCCAATTGTGTCGATTGCTTCTTCTTTGGTAGCTTCGACCGCAGCCATGTTGACACTGGACCGTATCACTTATAGCAGATGTAGATGGAGATTGAAATTGGGAACAAGAAGAGGTTCAGGGTCTTGATGTTCATATTCCAATGGAAGCGATGTCTTTTCACTAAAGACATCGTTGCTTTATACCTGTTATGCATACAGCATAGGGCGTCGTAACAAAACCAAGTGCCACATCACGAGGAAGCTAGCCTGTCTTTCTGACAACCGGAGCCCACCCCATAAGCTTGGTTTAACTGGCTCGAATTGTTTACAAGAGTTCTTCTCAAAGGGCCAAGGGCTCTCCGCCTCGTTCATGCTGTGGCTGCTGACCTCGCATTCAATAAAGAAGCAGGCTCTGAGTTGGCCGTGTTCCAGAGCCACATTTGATTTCAGCTTTCGGACTGCCCACATCAGGCGGCTTGCATCATGCTGACCTTCAGTTCGCAATGTGAAGGTGGTCCGACGCGTGACTTGCCATGGAGCCTGCTTGATCCCACCATCTTCTCTACCTAGGTACCCGGGTAGGTATGCAGGCAGTCAGTCATCTTCTCACAGCCCCAAGACTTCGCCTCAACAGGAAACCCACCAGTTATCAAGAAATTAAGAATGCCTCAATAGCTTAAGGTCAAGAGATATTTCTTAAGGTCAAAGGGAGGAAACTTCCTCCAACAACCACCTCGGCCTTAACGCGAAAATGTCCGGGGCCGAGGTTCTGGGCCTCATATCGGCCATCATTTCAATCATTGATGCCTCAGTCCAAATTTACAAGGCAGCCAACGATGTTTCTGGCTTACCCGCCTCATTCCGCCAAGTCTACTCCCGATTGCCCCTCATTTTAGACACTCTCAAAGCTGCGGAGAATGGATTCGACGACCAAGAGGGATCGCCGGGTAGCCGTACAGCCTTGGTCGATCTCCTAAAGGGCTGCAAAGACAAGGCAGGCTCACTCGAGCGACTTTTTGAAGCTACGATTACATCACCCGAAGATTCGAAACTCAACAGGTGGATGAAGGCTGCGAAAACGATTCCCCATGGAGGAGACGTGAAAGCGCTTTCCGAGGGGATTCTTGGGGACCTCAACGTCTTAACCAGTAATTACGCCGTAAAGTTTACTACGAGACAGGAGATGAAGAGGTTGATCCGTCTTTTGGATAATCAATATCATAACTCAGAAGAGTCACTCGTCACGTTGAACAATATGGCATCGGGTCAACAATACGTCAAGTTGAATGATGGCAACCAGAACGTTGCTAGCGGGAACAGCATGCAAATCAATGGCCCAGCCAGTGGTATTTTCAACTACTCCCCACGTTAGTTTCTAGACTGCACAGGCAAATGCTACGACCCTTTTATCTCATACCCAAGTAGTAGTCACATGAATGAGCGATATATCTAATTATCTCGGCCATCGACTTTCGAGAAGTGCTTGCACACTCCCAGAACCATAGTGGTTCGCATATTCCAAGGCGTCCCACCCCCGAGGGCATCGCACACCTAACTTGGCCCCTTGTGTCAGAAGCTGATCAGCCCTATTCAGTCTATCAAGCTGCGCGCAGAGCATCAACGGCGTTCGGCCATGTTCTTCTTTTGCCTCCATATTCACGCCAGCTGTAGCTAAAACGCGAATGAGCCCCCTGTCGCCATCTTCGCCGACAATCGCATGATGAAGAGCATTGAAGCCTCTGAAGTCTACAAGGTTCCTATTACCGTCTCGCCGCAACAAGATTCGGACACCATCGAAGAAGCCTAGTCTTGATGCGTGATGAAGCGCGCTCACTCCTTGAGCGTCTTGGACGTCTGCCGAAGCACCGTGTTCAAGCAGCGTATTCATGATCAGCATTTGCCTCGAGAGTGTTGCAAGTATGAGTGGCGTATTTCCCCTGTAGTCTTTTGCATCTAAAAAGACGTCTTGTTGCACCAAAAATCTCACCGCTTCGAGATGGCCGTCTTTCGCTGCCCAATGAAGTGGTGTCATTCCGTGATGATCGGGAACATCAGCGATTCTCTCACGTTGACAGAGAAACCATGCTAAGGAGAGGTCGTTATATGCGAGAGACCAGCAAAACAGGTTGGGTAGGTCTTCAACGGGGCAAAATACTGAGGCTCCCTTGGAAACAAGGAGCCAGATAGTGCTTTTGTCGTCCTTCATGACTGCGCGAGTAAGAGCAGTATGACCGTCGGCAGCCCTCTTGTCAATAGATGCCCCTGATTCTATAAGAACCCATACTATGTCCTTATGTTCCCTATTGATTGCATCAATCAACGGTGTTGATCCGTTCTCGTAGGGTTCATCTTGATTAGCCCCGTGCTCGATGAGAAGTTTGACTATGGCTGGCCTGTTGTTTGAAATTGCCAGTTGAAGTGGGGTCTCTCCACCGGCGCTTAAGTTTGGATCTGATGGCTCGGGATTCCTCGTCAACAATCTCTCAATCTTCGAGGGATCATTATGCATATACCGAATTGCGTGGTTAAGCGGAGTCCATCCATCACTGGAAGGGTGATTCAAGCTGACGCCTCTGTCCAACAACAGATCGGTCAAGTATTGTGCATGATTTTCAACTGCTTGCCTGAGGGAGCTTGAGCCGTTCGTCTTACTAGGTCCAATCTTGCTCTTGCCAATAATTTCGCGCCCGTGGTAGAAAACCTGCCGCAATGATGTCCAGCCCTCGAAGATTTCGGCGTTTAGACTTTGTTGACTCTCGACTAAGACTTTTGCTATCGACGTCGGTCCATAGCGAATGGCAGAAGTCATTGCGGAGTAGCCTCGAGGGCCTTTCAGCTCTGGTTTCGCGCCATATCTGACCAGCGCTCTGACGATGTCTACATCGTTGACTATCGGCTTGATCAGTGTCTTGTGCAGCGGTGTTTCCTTGAGATGGTCAAGCTTATTCGGGTTCGCTGAATTCCGTAGAAACAGCTCAACGAGACGAAGGTTGCCATATCTCACAGCCCAGTGCAAAGCCGTTTGACCATCGGAGGTTTCCGTATCTACAGAGATCTTTGGTTCGCAAAGAAGCCGATTTGCCCAGTATGGGAGATTGAAATGAACTGTTGCGTGTAAAGCAGAAGTTCCGTCGAACGCATCTCCAGCAACCCTTGGCAGTGCAAGGAACGATCTCTCGAGACTAGCAGTGTCTTTCATGAACTCCAAGACAACCTCCTCGACCTTGCCGGCGTGCTTCTCCTGAACCAGAGCGAGGTGGGGACCCCAATAGCGAGCAGCGTACTGGTAAAAGGGTGAATCGTCTTCTTCCGTGGTGTTGGACTTCGCGATACTAAGACACATGAGGCAACTTGCAATCATCTGCCAAGGTGGATCCTTTGGGACGACCTCTTTTTCAAAGAGAAAGCCCCTCACGGATTCATGGACTAGATGGAGAGTGTTCTTGTCGGAGTCGCCGGTGACTAAACCAGCACAAGAAGAAATCATCTCCACATCACTAGGTCGATGTAATACGTAGTCTCTCCCCTGACATTGCGAAATGGCGAAGCTGTCCCTTATTTGGTCTGTGGTAAGGCCGGGTCTGCCATGCACAACCCAGGTCAGGATATGCCTTGCCAATTGCCCGCCATATCTGCCTCCTTCATCCTTCTCGAGATCTAGTATGCGTTGTATGGATGGTGTGAAGACCCCCATGGTATTGTTTGGAAGCTCAATCAGCGCCTCGATGATATGGGCAACATTTGGCTGTTTGCTGAGGTGATTCATGTGTAATTTGGCGAGAAGAAAGCTTAGGCGAATCAGCACAGACACACACACAAATACGGCAATTTCATGGTGGCCATGGCCTACATTTTACTCGCGCAGGCGATAGTGCTCACTCTGTATATCACATCTTGCTCCACCCTTTTGAGATGTGAGTTTGGATCTTTCTCAATCCTATGTCGCACATAGGCCTCAACATCTTCCCGCTGAGGATTGATGCAAATCCGGAGCGTGTTCCTTAGGTTGAGCCCTCTCCAGATACTATTAGATGTGAAAAGAACGTGAACTTTTTGAGGCAGGCCGATGAGAGTGTTTTGCATCTCTTCCCGCAAAGCGTCATCTCTCAAGTTATCGAGTGCATCTATGATAAGAAACACTTTCGTATATGTTTGGGCCTGGAAATTGAAAAGTCCTGCGATATTTGCCGCGGAAAGAGGAACTGAGCCTCGAAGCGAGCTGTTGTAAGTATCAACCAACTCTTGAGCAAGCGGCCGTTCTTCCCCCAATACCAACAATTGGGCTAGTAGGGTAGCCCAGAAGGTCTCAAGGGATGTGGTACTTTGCTCTTCACCTCGAAAATAGAAGTATGCGCAGGCCACACTCATATCCTGGCTCGGCATCGCATCTCGACAGATCGTATCGGCAACTAAGGAACTAAGGGATGGAGGTACCAGTTATTTTCCAAATTACAGATAATAACTAGTTCACACAAAGAGATCGTGACTCTTGAGACTTACGCAATCATTGTTTTCCCGGAGCCAACTTTCGTAGACTTTCAGTCAGCGAATCGCCAATCCTTTCCCGTTATTATGTTGGAGATGATACATACGGATTCCATGCAACCAGAGAAACTGGTTGCCCTCTTCAGCCTTCCATAAACTGTACTCTCTGTGCTTGAAAAACCAGCTACCGGTACCTTGCAACACCTGTTTTCTTGTTTCTTCATGATAGGCTTTAGTACGAAGATGATCGCCCTCAGCGAGGCCGACGAGCCAATCTCTGATCACTTGGACTACAACCCGATCAACGCATCAGTGCTCCGATTTCAGTTTCGTACTGCATAGTGGGATAGGTTCACCTACCGGTCGGGCTAACTTCCCAATCCTTATCCAGCTTTGCCTCCAATGGTGGCAACCCGGGGGTAGTGGCTTCAGCGAGTTAGCATTACTTGAGGAAACAGTCTATCGCTGGGAATTATGCACTTGCTATGGAGATGATATTGATACGAGATGTTGGTAGTGGGGTTCTTGATGTTGAACAGTATTTGAGCGTGGTTTTGGTCCCCGCTACCCTCGGCCATGAACAGAGCGCCCGAACCATGGTTATGGCCAGTGATGTTGGAATCCGAGTCCGCTCGTTCGATGTCCGAAGCCATTGCTAGATTGCCCGTCGAAAAGCTGGTTTTATTAGACCATTTCGCGTATCTTTAGTAAGAAACATTGGTGAAGAGAGTCATCATCACATGGGAGTACATGGCATGGCCTCGAACGGCTCTCGGAAGGTCAAAATTGATACCATGGTGGGATTGAACCCAGCAAGCACCCGTTGAGCAAAGGGGACTGTGTAGCGATCTTATTTCAGCCTCTTGCAGAAGCCGTCTGCCCCATTGGAGAAGAGGGGTGGCAGATCAGGCTCCCAGCCTCATGAAAAAAGAAGGTGTGAGCGAATTTAATGGAAGGGGTGTGATTGATCAGCTGATTGTATCACCGCCAATCAAATCTGCAGAGTCCCTCACCAAATATCTAGAAGAGCTGCAATAAGTCAGAAAGAAGCCAGGGCCCAGCTCAGCCTTAATCAGTCAGGATCAAGTACCTTGGAATAGAACGGGAAATTGGTTAGCGTGTCGTGATCCCTGGTACCTAGTCAGATATCAAGGATTAGATTAGGCTGGCCGAGGTAAAAGTCAGTGCGAACAAATCAGAGCAAAATGAACAGTTATCTGAGGTACGTAGGCTATGAAGTGGGTAGCCACACATGCGGCAAGTGGGATCAGCCTGATTTCTTTCTTTCCCATCGATCCAGCAGAATAGTTCTCGTCATGGAGAAAACACTGACCAAATTTGTTCTGTGCAATTTGTTTCTTCGCTCACTTGCTTCCGCACCTGAGCTACCTACTGACTAGAAAATGCGCCCTCGTGACCTGGATACCGACTACAGTGACGACGATGGCTGGTCAGAGGCAGCTTCCTACATCAGGAAGAGCGGGTAATTATCTCTCCCAACTAGGTACAGTGTGTTTGTTTGAGGAAGCGTTCACTCACGCGGGTTGCAGACCTGGTCGAACTTACGAAGAAGACTACGAAGACAGGAGACGCAAAGATCGTGTACCGCACGTTTCGATTTCGCACGATGTTCAGACTATCCGGGGAAATTCGACTGCCAGACGGCCGGCGCAGCCGCCTCCTCCCCCCGCTCTACGTCAACAAGACTCTGGCCCGAATGGATCCCGCCGGGTGTCGTACTTTCATCCTCAGGACAATGATCGATACCAACAATATCCTCCAATATATCCTCCAGCATATCCTCCACCGCCCGAGACCACGTACAACGATCGTAGACCTCAGCCTCCCAGCCGAAGGCAATCGGGCTATCAGCAAGATGGAACTGATCGTCTTGAACACGGCAATCGAAACCGTCAACCCCACCGACCCTTAACAATGCCCATACCAGGACCACGAGACGATGAACGAACAGACTACGAATATACTGTGAGTAGATACAGAGTTGCTCCTAGCTCAATGGCTCCAAGACGTAGAAATTCTCGGTTCTCTACCCGTGCTAGAGACGGGCGAGAGGAATCTAGTTCTGGCGAAACCTCCTCCATTGAAGATGATCAAGACATCATAGAAGTGCTGAAGGAACGGTTAGAAGCGTACGAAAGAGTGGGTCGGGACGAGGCAATCACAAAAAGGGTCAAAAAAGAGACGGAACGTGCTATGCAGCGAAAGATACTGCAAACGAAGCAAGAAGAAGAACGCAAACAAGAACTCTTACATCAAACAAGAACGGAAGCGATGTTTAGAGAGAGAATGAGGATCGAATCGGAAGCACAGGACGACAGAGAGAAAAAGGAGGCCGAGCTCCTACAAACAAGCGTGATTGAGAGGAGGATAAGAGACAAGCTCGAAGCAGAAAAATGGGCCGAAGAAGCAGAAAAGAAGGCCAAAGCTAGACAAAGTGAAGAGTTCGCAAGTTTGTCTCGGGCAAAAATGATGGAGGCAATGGAAGACGTAGCAGCCCTCACAAAACAGAAGGTCATGGATGGTATTACAAACGAGAGGCAAATTGCTCTTGCCAAACAAGGGGAACACGATCTTATGATGAGCGAGTTGCTTGCAGAGATTCGAACGGTGATCAAGTCTGATTTGCGGGCAGAGATACGCGCAGAGATACGTGAGGAGATGGAGGATGAAGAATACGAAGAAAGAACGGGCAGGGCAAGACCACCGAAGTGGCGATACGGCAATGGATCACCCTCACCCGACTATGCCACGTCTCCAGATCCACCACTTCGCCCTGCGTACTCAGATCGTCGTCGTGAGGCATCATGGGGAACAGGATACCAAAACCCGCGGTTCCGAAACCCTCGAAATGGACGACCCAGTGTCCCGATGGTGCCACTCTCGGACGAAGACTCTAGTAGAGACGATGACCAAGACACGGACAGCCAGATCTCCATAAGTTCGGTACCATTGAGTCAGCCAACTCCAAGACAGAGAAGAGATCGAAAGTTTAGAAGGGAACGTCAAATGCCATTCTACTACGAGTATTCTGAAGGACAAGCAACAAATCTCACAGACCTTCCAATGCACCGTTCAACACGTCGGCAATCTGGCAACAGTAACGCTGCAAGAAAGTGGAACCAGATTCCAGAAAAGAAGCGTCTAATTGAGAAGAAAAATCGTGAAACGAAGGGTAGAGGGTTGATTATAGAAATACCAACGCCTCTCAATTCTCTTGCATCAACCATTATCAGGCCGGTGGAAAGCAAATCAGTAGTTGAATCTGAAAGCAATCCAGACGAAACGATGGAGGACGGACAGAAAGAGCCCGAGGACGTCGAGCTCTTAGATGATATGGAAACTCGGAGCATTTCTCCGACAGATAGCGCATATCAAACACCTATGAGCGAGGTGCACGAATTGTAAGGAAGTCGAAGCGAAGGAGGAAAGTGCCTTCGGCATCCCGGTCGCAAGAACGATTTCAAGATTGGTAGTTGTTGAAAAGACAGTGTCTACCTTACCTTACGAGTTGAAGCATGAAGTTCGATAAACAAAGTCCAAGTAGTCATCATACAACCTTGCCGGCTCATTGAAGGCCAAACAAACTCCGCGAATTTCAATATGCAGAGCATCAATCAAGCCGGTGGCGGCCCAGCTTTGCCCGGCAACGATCTCCACTTCATTGGACATTGACTGCTTTTGAAGGTGTGATTCCATGCAACAAGGTACTCAAGTGTCCTGAGGCCTCCAATATTGGGGATCGTTCAAGTCACGTGTCTGAATGCGGTGAGCTTTGCCCAAGGTTTATCCAAAGCGGGCGAAGTACGGATAGATGCCTACTCTAAGGTATTGATGGGATAAAGGTACGGAGTCTCCACAAAAGACCTTTAGTAAGTTGAACGTGCATCTGCGGCGATGTTAAACACTATTCAAGTTCACGAATTCCATCCCTTGGTATCCGTAAAGTGCATGATGTTTTCGCTAGCATGATACGGTGAACCATTGGCAAAGAAAGAATTTCCGCAGTGACCAATGCTAAGGCCGCTGCTGTAAACTTTGCTGTTTATTCAATGGGTCCCCTGCAAATCGCGGGACCTTGTTTTGGGGGCCACCAAGGCGAGATTCTGGGCCGACATCTCGCTTGGCCTGAGTGAATCGAGTGGATGGTGTGGCGCGAGCCTCGAAGTGGGGTATTTCCAAGAGGCCGATACCCGAGGAGTTGTCTCGGTCAAGAGCTGGCGACATTGGACAGTGTGCCTGGTTGCTGCGGGAATGTCGCACAACAACACCAACTCATCGCCTGTCAATCGTCAACCTGTCGACTAATGTTCTGTACCTTGGTAAGATCTCTGAGACCGCATTAGTTCGTCCCATGTCTATCTCTGATTTGGGCTCAGGAGATTTGACATGAAGACGCGAACTTTGGTAACTTGAACAAATAGTTACATAAGCAATCTCAAAAAATTGGGGGGCCCGCAAAGAACCGGGAAGACCCAGACAAGCCTTGGCACGTGACACTCGGCACATCGACGCGTAACCCCTGCGCAGCTGGGGGAAGCTGCCAATCCCAAAAGGTCTCGATGTTCCTGCCCAATGACGTTACTATGCGCGACGCACGGGTCGGAGCTAAACTGGATTGGCTTTTAAACTTGCTTTATGGACTCCAGTTGGGGCCTTTTGGCAAGGTGCAATGATGGTTTGATCTAGGGTAGGCCCGGTAGGAGGAGGCCTTTGAGAAACCAACTGATTTCAGTTTCTACCTTGGTGTTCCTGCTTGCGCTACGCCAGTCACCAGTGAATACCTAGGTAGGTAGCAAAGTGCACACACAGACAGGCACAAGGTACAGAGAGGGAGCTGGGCAGAAAGAGGGGACCAAAGAGGAAAAGGGCGGCCTGCGGTGGCTGCTCCTCCCGTTATTAGTCCATCCAATAGCTCCGTCATTGAAATCATTCCAACCACATCTGAGACTGAGACCCCTTCTATTTTCTGCCGGTGCTGTGTTTTGTTTTCTTTCCACCTACCCTCACATCGCCAAGAGCTTGCGTCCCGGACATCAATCACCATATCGCTCGTCAACCGTCCATCCGGACTGACATTTCACGATCGACACACGAGGTCAACTGCATCGTCGAAGCAATGTCGCAACCTTACGGCGAGTCTGCTGGCTACCACGGTGGTCAGCAGCAGCAACAACAGCCCCCATACGATCCAAAATATACCCAGCAGTACAATAACGGATACCAGCAAGACTACAACCAGCAACAAAACTACCAGCAGGGCGGTTATCAGCAAGGCTACCCTCCTCCACCGCCGCCTCAGCAGGGCTTCGACAATGGAAGCAATGGCTACGGATACAATGCGCCGCCCCAGGGCTACGATCCCGAGAAGTACACCTTTGAGGAGGCTTTCAAGATTGAGAAGCCCAAGTGGAATGATCTCTGGGCTGCCATTCTGGTAAGATACATCTTGTTGCGGCGACACATTCAACGTCACGTCAATGGGATGGATTTCAATCGCTAACAAATCGTGCGCAGTTTCTCGCCGTCTTCCTTGGCTTCGCTGCCGTATCAGGCCTGACGATATCCGGCTACTCTGCGACCAAGGGCCTCAACGGCGGTGGAATATACGACGGCGGCAACACCTTCGGCCTGAGTACAAACACCATCGTCCTCTTCGCCTTCGTTCTCGCCGTCGCAATCGTCCTAAGCTATGCCTACGTCTGGATGGCGCGTCTGTTTCCCAAGGCCTTCATCTGGGTCACTGGCATTCTCAACATCGTTTTCGCCCTCGTAACCGCAATCTACATGCTCTCGCGCAAGTACTACTCGGGCGGCATCGTCTTCCTCATCTTTGGTGTCTTCCTCGTCTTTGCCTTTATCAGCTGGATCCCTCGCATCCCCTTCTCCGCCCTGATGCTCAAGACCTCGATCCAGGTCTCCAAGAAGTACGGCCACATCTACCTCGTTTCCTTCCTTGGTGGCATGCTTGGCGCCGCCTTTGCGGCTTGGTATTCCGTCACACTCGTCGCGACCTATTCAAAGTACCAACCGTCGCAAAATAACCCCCAGTGTCGGAACGGCCAATGCAGTCATGGCAAGGTCATTGGGCTGATCATCTTCATCACGTTTGCCATGTACTGGATCTCTGAGGTGCTCAAGAACGTCATCCACGTCACCATATCGGGCGTCTACGGATCATGGTACTTCTGTGTCAACAACTTCCCCAAGGGTGCCACCCGCGGCGCGCTCAAGCGTTCTCTTACCTACAGCTTTGGCTCCATCAGCTTCGGCAGCTTGATCGTCGCCGTCATCAACCTCCTCCGCCATCTGTGCTCCGTCGCCAGACAGCAGTCAGCCGCGGACGGCAACATTGTTTCGTACGTGCTGTTCTGCATCCTGAGCTGCCTCATCTCCCTGCTCGACTGGGCCGTGACGTTCCTCAACCGATATGCCTTCTCGCACATTGCCCTCTACGGCAAGGCATACATCCCCGCTGCCAAGGACACCTGGAAGATGATCAAGGATCGCGGCATCGATGCACTTGTCAATGTGAGTACCTCCCCACAGCCTCCTTACTGTCGAGTCAGTAGACTAACACGTCCCAGGAATGCCTCATCGGCCCCGTGCTCTCCTTCGGCGCCACATTCATCGGCTACGCCTGCGCGTTCCTTGCCTACTTGTACATTGTCTTCACCAACCCCGCCTACAACCAGAGCGGCAACTACACCCCCGTCGTGGTAGCCTTCTCGTTCCTCATCGGCCTGCAGATTGCCAACGTGTTCACGACGCCCATCTCCAGCGGTATCGATACCATTTTCGTCGCTTCTGCATGGGATCCCCAGGTCCTCATGCGCGATCACCCTCAATTGTACGATGAGATGGTTCGTGTTCACCCTCAGGTTCAGCAGGCCATCCACGCTTAATGTGGAGCATAATAGTGTGTGGGTATGAGTCGGTGGAGAGAGGCTCTAACAAGATGGTGCGAGAGACTGGATACCCCAAGAGAAGTGCAATCCGTCCACTTGGACGACGAACTTAGTACTAATGAAATGTTATTTTTTGAATACGTCTATCTTCATGTTGAGATTCTTTGCGCCGTGCGACAGAATTTTTGTTTGTGACTGATTGGAGCAGAAACCAAACATACTCAACCACCGACGTCACCAGCCAGTCATCCATCCATCCATCAGTCAGCCAACATGCAAAAAAGAAGTCCTACACAACGATCGACAAGAGATAATGTCCCTAGCAAGGCTCGA
>JFFI01000164.1:69670-123581 GCA_001563125.1 Colletotrichum salicis
AACTGTTCATGTCTGGTACCAACGGACAGGTGACCAAGAACGCTCAGGGTTGCGGGCACGGTGAAAAAAACTGTTTGGGGAACCCGGATGAGCAAAAGATATTGACCAGCCTGGGGGTCGAACCCAGAATCTCCTGATTACACGAACTCTCAACTCTCGGGAAGAGCATTGAAGGGAGTCGTAGTCAGACGCCTTGCCATTGGGCCAACCGGCCTCGGAAGAGAACATCCAAGTGGTACTGCTTGATGCAAGGCGACTCGAGATTGAAGTTCATGAAGGAGAGGAGATGGGTTTGCGGGGCTGTCGCCAGAATGGATTAGCCGTGGGGAGCGAGAAAAAAAATCTGCGAAGAGTTTTTTTTCGGGCTTGGATGCAGATTTTTCATGACGGGGGCCGGCTGGTGTTGCGGTGGCACTGGGTGGGTTGCGGATGTGGGGTGGCCGGGTTGGTGACGAGCGGATCGGAGGAGGGGCCGATGGTCTGTGGACGGTAAGTCTTGGTGGGGGATGCGGGGCCGGGATGGCGTCCTGTTGAGAATGGCTACGGTTCTGACGAGCAGCTAGAACGGACGGGAACCGATCGCTTGCGAGCTGGCTTGACTAAGAGACCTAGCATCATTCTAGGATCACAGCGGCGGTACATAAGCATGACATTTCACGCAGTTCAGGTAAGCATTTCATCGAGTCCAAAGTTCTTTCAATTTGGTCATCACTAACACAGAGCTCGTGGCGCGTCCATCTTCAAACCAACTTCTGTCTACTTCCTGCGTTTCATCCGTCTCCCCTCTCTCAAGCCCCTCCATGTCTCGACTGTCGCTCAGTCATTCTCCCCGCTTCTCCAACTCAAGCGACATATCAAAACTGCCACGTCTGGCTCTTTGGTCCTCGCACCAAGACACGCTGACTTCCTTGCCCTCCAGATGGCATAGCACACCATCTGGTGCGACCTCGACGCGTCACGGACGCGGATTCCAGCAACTTACCAGTCACTGTTGGTCATCTTGACATCTTCAGATATCTCTCCCACTTGGGCGTTCTCAGGGAAGCCCTGTTGGTGAGGGGCAATTCTCAATTGCTCGATTCTGCGAATGATTGATACTATTTCTTCTAAATAGCGATTGAAATCCACAATTCCCCCTTCGTCCGATTCAATCGGCGGCGCATCAGTCATGATTACATCTTCGTCCTGCTGTCCATTCAAATCGTCGGCATCGCGCCGCTCGTCCTCCTCGTTTAACACCCTCCAGGTGTAGCACCGGCTTAGAGCCTGTAGGTAATGCTCAAGCAAGCCATCACTGATGACTCGGTCCCACTTGGGAACCCGGATTGCACAGTAGTATTCATCCCTCGCGGGCTGAAGAGTAGATTCTCCAGAATCACTGTCTCTCGACATCGGCGACCCTGCCACCGTTTCCTCTCCGAATGTTGGCTCCCGGCCAAGATAATCCAAGTCTGGCAAGACCATTGCCAATAGGTATGTCAACATACAATAACGCCAAACCTAGTTTGACTATATACGCTCCGTCCAGCCGTCGTCTACCGTAACTATCTCTCGATAGTAATAAAGAAAAAGTAAAGCAAAACCAGATGCAGAAGGAACCATCCTTTGCAGCTCTCGCAAGTGGGCATTGCGCCCTTTAGTAGTTCTCTGAACAGTCTCCTTCTCAGTCATTCAGTCTCGTTCCCTCTCAATCAGTGGATGCCTACATCCCTGTACCAATAGTCCCCACTATTGTGTACGTGCAGCTAACCTTTTCAGGTTAGTCAACGGCCTCCCACTTCCTCCGTCGTTCCGGCCATACAAACAGAAAAAGTCCGTGCTTTTTCTTACCTAAGCGTTTGGGCCTTTGAATTTTGGCTTGGGCCCTCCTCCGGAAAACGCGTACTAACAGACTGACTAACAGTTTGGCTGCGCAACTGTTATCTGGGCCCTTGGGCCATCGTCTCTAATCAACAAACTATAGGTCCGGCTAGACGCCGGGATTGATCGACGACGGCAGCCTCCGGCGCGGAGAAGCAAAGGGCCTCCAGCCCGCATTAACACGCAGGTGCGCAGCACCGTAGGGCAAAGAGGAACAGAGGTGATGCAATCACCGTAGTGGAACGCGAGGGTCGAGTTGTACCATCCAATCGGGATTGTGTCTGCACAATAAGGCGAGGGCTTCGTAGTTGCATTGATAGACAGCAAAACTCAGCGGCGTGAGAGAGCGGTGTTCGGGCCGTGCTCGTCGGAGGCGATGTGCTTCTCTCGCAGGCCCTTTGTATCAACGTAGTACGAAGATGGAGTCAAATGGCTGGCGAAAGTATTGCCAAAAGAATATTCCCAAAGTAGTAAGTCCTGGTGGGTAGAAGAGCGGTCTTCTTCTATCACGTCCCGGATCACGGATCTTCGCGTTTTGATCTGCGCCAGCTTTGAGGAATCTCTTCATGAGATGCAGTCTGCCGATTGCGGTGGCCCAATTGAGTATATAAGGGTGCCTCTCAACAACCATCTTGTGGTAGATTGTAATGCAGGCATGGTAGAAGCCTTTGCACACCCGAGACAGAGCGTGTATATCATCCGCATCTTGGACGTCGACGCAGTGATTAATCCTCTCGATGGCTTCCATCGGAAGACTGGTCAATGTTGTCGGGCCCGGACAGGCAACTCTTGTCGTGTTCCGTGGCTGTATTGTGCTTATTCAGTGGCGAATATGTTTCTGGAAGTGCCAAGGGGATACGAGGGTGATGATGGTCCAGTGATAAAGTAAGAGCTGAAATGATATTGGCGTAAGGTGAACGGACAAGATCTGTTTCCCAGATCAACGGGCTTTGTGGACTGATCAGAGAATACATAGCTGTCAAGGGGAATCGGCGGCCTTATGGAATTCTTCATGAAGTCTTCCGGAGATACACTACGCAGCGTAACTTTGAGCCAAGGACCTTCCGAGTTGTTCGGGTCATTGAGGTTGCGGTTCTTAATTAAACTTGAGCATCGAAACGACTGAGCGATGGCAGAGCAATGGCAGCTAAAGATTGGGGTATTCTGATACTGGCGACCTTGGAGGTTTGAGGTTTGTGAAAGGCTGGCCTAGGTACGTTTGCAAGTAGTAGCGGCGATCAGGCAAGCCTCTCAGCCATGTAGGTTGATTGCCGGATACATGAGTGTCCACAAAGGGTTAGACTCACATAACCATAAGTCCAGGACATGCAATTTGCTAGAACTTGAATAGCACGGGCTTGGGAGGCAGATTTGTGGGCATTCACACGGTGACAGTTGTGTTCTAACATAGGACGACACGTAGGAAAGAGTTTCAATGTAGTAAAGCAAGTTGGTAGCTTGAAGATACTATAGCATCTGATTAATGCATGATCTGATATCTTGTACTATGATAACTGTACCCAATCCGTGAGGACATCAGGAGCGACTAGTCTACAAGCGCCTACAGCATCCGGTAGCGTGTTCCTAATCCTCCACATTACAGGAACGCACCACAGCACACTCTCTTTCATCACTTTCCACTCCTAATCCAACCCCAGTCTCTCATATCCAACTTTGTTCTCACCTCAAATACTTAAGCCAAACAGCGCACCCTCCCACAAAGAAAATTCCCATCAATATCAAATTCGTCAAGACCCCCTCAATCCACCTCTTAATCGCCATCTCCTCCCTCGCCTTCCATCCACCTCCGGGCCCAACGGCATTTGCGTGCGGGAACGGCACATCCGGCACCTCCTTCCCCAGAAACTTGCATAAGGGCTCCCACCCTTCGTCGGCGGACCACTCGAGGAGTCGGTCGGGGGGTACCATGCCGCGAATCATGTCGCAGTGTTCTATACGTGTTGACATGCCGTTAGTCCCGTCATCTCATAATAGGCAACTGCCGCGAGACGTGCGTCTGTTCCGTTGTCCGAGGTCTCCTAGATCAGACCACGAGCATCCACTCAAGGCCAGACAAGATTTTGTGACGCGCACGCAGAAAGGCTTGAACTCGGGAAGAAGAAACGGGAAAGGCTTGATCATAGCAAGAAGAAACATAGAAAGGCTTAAACCTCCAAAAGAAATGAAAACGGTAGTCCGGACCAAAAAAAAAGAAAATGCAACTCACCACGATAAACCCACTTCCCATTCCTCTTAATCGCTCTCGCCATATCCCCATCAGGCGCCCGGAAGAACAATGCCCACAGAAACCTCTCATAGACGTGCCACGCCCAAAACGCCTCCCGGTCCAACAGGCTTGACACCCAGAAGCTCCAGCTCTCATTGACGTGCACCAGCGTCTTGACCGCGCTCTTGTGCCACGAGTCCAGGTCCCGCCGCACGTTGAGAACGACTTTGGCCTCTGGGTACGCCCTAATCATCTCCGCCGCGAAGCAGCTCGCCGCCGCGTCCGTCACCGCGACGCAGTGGCCCAGCAACTCGTCGAATTCTTCGGCCGTGATGTTGCAGTCGCCCTCTGATGAAGAAACGTCAATTTCTTTGCCTCCTTTGCGTTTCGGCGATGACCCGCCGCCGCCGTACCATTTCTTCCGAGCAAGCTTCACCCAGCCCGTCGCCGGAATCGGAGGGTCGTCGTACACGATATCCCAGCCGTGGTAGGTATGATCGTACCCGAGCGCAAGCAGAGCCTGCTGCAGGGACTCGGTGGCGCTTCGCGGCGGGCCGACGCAGAGAACCTGCATCGGCTTCGTGCGCTTGCGCTTCGGCGGCGGCGGGATGCGGTAGACGTGGTTCTCCAGGAAGCGCCACCACCAGTGGTCGA
This sequence comes from Colletotrichum salicis, assembly GCA_001563125.1. Lineage (NCBI taxonomy): Eukaryota > Fungi > Ascomycota > Sordariomycetes > Glomerellales > Glomerellaceae > Colletotrichum > Colletotrichum salicis. Next base: position 74,412 of record JFFI01000164.1, read on the forward strand.
GGCTCGACATTGGCGAGTGCATGGCGGCACTGCACGTTTCGATCCGTTTCGTTTCGTTTCGTTGGCGGCAAAACCGTCTCCCGCGGTCACTAGTTTAGTCCCGCGTCTGTCGGCTGTTCCCGCTTCTCGATCTTCCTCGTGGGAAGCTCGTCTCGTTCCGCTAGTGCTTCGCTATGTCTGTCGAGTTCTTTGGGCGCTGGTAGTCTCAAGATTCGCAAAGACCGAAGATGAGTTGAGCTGCAGACGAAAAGAAGCCCACAACCGAGCGTGCATACGTTCGTGCCGCAGACGTCAAAACGTGCGACAGCTCCCGTGTTATATAACAGCGGAGAGCTCCCTACCCCCAGTCAGGTCACACTCCACCGGCAGGAGACAAGAAACATGTGCTCACAGGCATTGGAAACGTCTTGTTGGAGACCATCGTGTCGTCATAGCGTTTGGAGAGCTGACTTTTTGTCATTTCTTCTCCTGCTACAAGAGGTAGCAAGCAGGGGCAGAAAGATTGCATGAACCATCCCTACAGATTCCGAGAACGAAGGAGGGTTACTTTGCAAAATGCTGGCGCGATTGGGGGGGTTATGGGCATCGGATGAGGGGGAGAAGCAAAGAAGCATGAAGGACGGCCTCCGCACGGCGCACGGCTCGGCCGCGGTGCCCTCGCCTTCCCCACACCCGATACCTACGCAAAGCGTCAGCGCTTGCGAAGTTGAAAGCTTGCTTCCAGGACAGCTCTGCTTGAACATTGAAGAGGGGCCACTTGACAGACACCTGTTTGGAAGTGGAAAATGCCTTGGTATAATGTGATGCAACGGCCGAACGAGGCGAGCCTTAGACGAACCGTGACGTGTGACGGGGCCTATACATGTACCGAGACAAGCCTGCCATTTAGGCTGTCAACCTTCGGTTTCGGCTTTTCAGCCGTGCTTGCAAACCCAGTATCCCGCCTTTCTTCCCTCTGCCGGCTCCAATGATCGCCAGAACTTGGTCCACCCGGGGCGTCCGTCGCTCCGCAGGTACTCAACCTCCTTGACCTCACCCTCACCCTTCTGGCTCTCTGCTGCAAGAAGTGCGGTGTACAGTGATTGGTAAAACAGAACCTGCTTGTCAATCTCCTCTGGCATCGCGTCAATGGGCCCCAAGATGAGAGACTCCAGCTCGTTCGTGTCCACCTCACCAAGAGTGGAGATGAGGAGGGTTGTCACATTCGGTCGAGGCACCGGGACCCTACGAACAGAACCCTCAAAGGAAATGTGTAGCCGACGGAGGGCAGGGAAATTTGGCGCAATGCTTTTAATGATACTCAGATACTGGTCTCGGGGACTCAATGCGCGAAGCTCAGTGATTGTAGGCGCCCCGGGTGAAGGTCGCGGGGACTTGTCGAGCGATTTGTCGATAAGGGACTCGTCACGGTCCGGTATGCGTATTTCCAGTGATGTGATCCAGTTGAGCTGCGGCGTGGCGATGGAATATGGAAAGTACATGGCCTCAAGCCTCTGCTCGAACTTGAATGTATTGCTCGCGTACAAGACCTGTATCGTCTCTTCGTAGCTGCACATCAGTCAGTCTTGGTCATCTGATGTGATGAAAACAACCGTTGGTCTCATCGTATGCGCCACGATGAACTCCCTCGGGTGCGGAGAACAAACTCACGCTGTTCGGCATGTTAGCAACCACGGGAGTACACCCAGATATGTCTCCTTAGGACCGCATGTCTGGTAGAAACCTCTAGGACACTGATCAGACAGTTTAGTCTCGAGCTTCCGATCCTCCGGGCCGCACACGCAGCTCCACCAGTACCACTGCGGCGTCATACTCGCATCGGCAAAAGGCGGATCCATAGGCGACACGCTTGGTGAATGAGGGTACCAAGCCGGCACAGGCTGGTGGCCTTTCCGCCATCTCACATCTGGTTGGAGGCTGCGGCGGTACAGTAAGTAGAGATGTAGAATCTTGCGGCCAAATGCAAGCTGGTAAATCTGGTAGCGAAGGTCGGAGGAGAGGACCTCGAAGAACGGCCCCGCTGAGCCGTTCACATGCTTCTTCGCTTCTCTCAGTGGCTGCCGTGTCCGAATGGGAAGGGAGACCTGGGACCCGGCGGCGGCATGGGCGCCGGGTATCGCTTCGGCTCGGTCGTCTCCCTTGATCGCCGTGGCCGGGGCTGCGTCCGCATCCGAAGCGGTGAGAGGCGCGTCGTGCGGCACGACCCGCGGCGATGCGTCGCGACCCAGGCCTGGTACTTGGAGGGGTAGTTCCGACATGGCTGCTGGGCGCCGTAGCGGCAGAGCGGATGACGGTGCAGAGCTTGACCAGTTTTCCCGGCTGTCTGCTGTGTCTGTGAAATTTGAAAGGAGCACGAGAGGTTGCAGGAGTAAGGAGACAGTTGGATGTAGAGCAGTAGGTGGTTTTGCAGACTTGAAGTGTCGCCCAAATGAACCGACTGGAGGCCGGGCATGACTCCGAGAAGGTACCGGATTGGTGCGACTGCCCTGAACTTGGCGATAAGGCGTTCATCGGTACGTACTCTTCACCAGGTCCCCGGTCTCAGGTGGGTCATCATTACCGTGCGAATATCAGGAAGGAAGGAGGAATGGCAGGCAGTGAGGTGACTGCCATATCGTACCTGAACTGTACCCCTGAATCCGTCCGCTGAAGCAACTGCAACCGGCTGCGATCCAAGAGCGCGGATGCGTCTGGCAGGATTTCCGGCCAGTTTTGAAGGCATGGCCTATTTAGCAAATCAATCACCAAGGCAACCCGTGTCGATATTACAACTTTGATGGCTCAATCTGACGCTTGTGAAAATATCACTGACAAGTACGCATCGGGAATAAGGCAGATGATTCTCTTAATGTTTGCGACATGACAGAAGCCTGAGACTATGCTAGCAACTTTCCCCAGCATCACGCCCCTGAACTAATGGCTGTCGATGACTATCAGGCCTCACAGCCTCCAAAAATCTTCCAAGTAATGATCTCGTCTGTACACCTTCGCCAATTTCGCCTTCTCCGTCTCATACGCGCTCACACGTGGGCGATTATTGATCAAAAACCTGTCGCTTAGAAGCCCATCGCGATCAGGGCGCCTGCGATGACTCCGAAGCCCCCAACCGTGAGTCGCTGGGCTGGGCTCTGGGTGACGATGGCTGGAGTGGATGTCGCGGTGGCAGCAGGAGGGTCGTCCGTCAGAATGAGCGTCTGGAACATCGGTCCGTCGGGAGTAGATGTAGCGACGGGAATGGTGACGTTGCCCAGAGAAGGAACGACGACGGGAGGGTCATCGTACGGGGTCAGACTAGTGACGCCAGGGTCGCTGGGAGTCGTCTGAGGTGGCCTGGAAGGGTTGGTATATGTCTCAGTCACTGGCGCAGCCGGTGGTGCGGTAGCCATGGGAGGATTCGACTGGATGCTGCCGTAACTCTGCAATCCAGGGGTACTCGTCGGCGGGACATGAACGACGACCGTCTGAATGACAACTGTAGGAGCCGAAGGAGAAGCTGGCGACAGAGTAGTAGGGATGCCCGACAGAACGGTGCAGGAAGTTGTCAGACCATCACCGCCTGGTGTGACGCTCTGGATGATTACGGTCGATCTTGTGGCCAGCTTCACGGTACGGGTGATGGGAGGGAGTCGGATGGTGGAGTACGTGATATCTGGACCGGGATCACTGCCACCTGGACCAGTTGGAGCCGGGCCAGCGGGGGACGGAGCAGAGGGAGACGGCATCTCGTTGCAAGCCTTATACACATTGGCATAGCTGCAGGTCGGAAGATTAAAGAATCCACACTGGCCGAGCGCGGTGTTGCCATTGCACGGGTTGCTGCAGAGAGCCTCGTTCACGACAGGAAAGCTCTGAATGCTGCTGCCGCATCGACAACCACTGTTGAGGAAGATACTCGTCAGTATCAGGTAGCCATTGTGATGCTAATGTATGAAATGTTCAAGCGTATGAGCGAGAAGACGACTTACTCGGGGAAAGTAGCAGCGTAGTTGCGACCGGTGCAAGCAGACTGGCACTGCTCAGGGGTGTAACCTTTACCAAAGTCGACAAAGGCGTCGAACTTGTCCGAGGTGACGCTGACGCATCCAAGGTACTCGAAGCCGTAGATGACGTGATTGGCCTGAGCCGCGACCATGGCAGCCAGCAACAGAGTGAGGAGAGGCTTCAACATGTTGAGCGGGTGGCGGGAATAACGAGTGGAGGTGGTGTTGCTTAGAGAAGGTCGGAAAATGACAACGCCCTCGTGAAGGTGGAGGAAACGAGTGATGATGGATTCCTAGAGTTGACGATGAAAGAGTGTCCGAAGGGTGATTCCGAGGAGGGTTGGGATATTTGTGTAGAAGAAGAAAACGAGGCGAGGCCTAGACAGCCCTTTAGAAGGAGCAGGAAGGTGAAGGGTGAATATAGGAAGGAAGGTGCCATGAGCATCCCTCGACACCTTCCTACGTCTGGAACCTGAAGGTGGGAGCCATGAATACGGGAAGGGACGGGAAGGTGGGAATACGCGCCTTCCTCACCTCAGCAGGTACGTACTTTGGGGCATCTACCTGACTTACCGATGGCAAGAGCATGTGGAGGGACTGGAAAAAAGTAACGCAAGGAAGGGGCGGGATGCAACATCACGTTAGGTACTTCGAAGAAGTGACGAAGAAGGTGCCTTTAATTCTCTGCTCGGTCTACGTTGTGACAGGTGAAAGGGCTCTACTTGCATAGCCTATACTCTTCCATTCCCAAGTTCCAACACCGCCGCAGAACGGTAGCAATCGTCAGAGCTCTCCTTGATCATCACGATACCCTAGAGGCGTGTAAAAACCTGTAGGGGCATTCTAGAGCCAGTGACGACGGGCGAGAAGCGGTTGTGGCTTGAGAGCCAGAACACAGCATCCCGCCCGTGCGTGGCCGATCGAGTCTTCATCACCCGATTGCATACACATAAGGCCCCTTACATATATCCTCCGCCACCAGCCCTATCCTCGCTGGAGCCCAGATCGGCTCGCTTGTTTTCGTTCACGATTGAGCAGCCTAGTGCTTCTTTCTTGACGACGCCGAGACGAGCTTCTTCTTGACGCTCTTGGGGATCTTCTCCTTACGCTTCTCGCGTTTGGCCTCCTTGACCGCCTGCTTGTGTTGCTGTGCTGTGTCAGTAACGATCTTCCTCGTATTCCAGGCAAAGAGACTCACCTTCTTCTCGTCCTTGTCCTCGTGCTTGCGCCCCCTAGGCCGGCCCTTGTCAAACTTGGAATCGTCCTCCTCACCGCTGGCTAGAGAAGCTCCGCTGCCTGATTCGTCCTCTGAAGTCTCTTCCTCCTCTTCATCCTCCTTCTCTTTGTCCTTGACGACAGCGTCGGCCAACAGGTTCTTGTAGACAAGCTTGTCACCACCACCCTGTCCAATCTTTGCGGCATCCTTCTCAATGTCGTAGACCTGCTCGAGGGTCTGGGGAATGTACTGTTTCCGGAAAACCTCGTTGTCAACCTCTTGCTCCGCAGCAGCCCCCTCGTCGTCGACGGGCCTGCTGGTGTACAGCTTCTCAATAGCCTCACCTAGGGCAGGCTCCTCGACAGGACCGTCCGCCGCAGAGATGAAGTCAAAGATGCTGCGGTCACTGAGCGTGTCGACTCCCTTTCTCCTGAAGAAGTCGCCAACGTTCTTGATATCCATGCGCAGGAACTCCAACGCCCGCGGGTGGTCGGGCTCGACACTCTGGGATACATCAATGATGTACAGCTTTCCAGCATTGTACAGGATGTTGTACTCGCTCAAATCGGCGTGAACGAGCCTACAAATCTGATATATCCGGCGCATGAGACCCAGAAGCTGGATGTACAGTGCTCTCCACTGCTCATCGACATCGTCTCCAGTCAGGTTTGCGTCTCTCAGACGGGGATACGCCCATCCCTTCTTGTCACCGAGGAAACCCATGGCCAGAACGTGCAGCTTCAGGCTGATGGGTTCCGGACACGGGATGCCCGCGGCGTGTATTCTCCTCAAGTTACGGAACTCCTTCTCGGCCCAAAGCTTGACCATCTTCCTGTTGCTGCTCTTGTCGAAACCCTTCTGGAAACGGTGCTCGCCTGCGATGTATCTCTCGCGATCCTTGAAGACGAGAATCGATGTCTTGTACACCTTGATGGCCCGCTGCACATTGGGACTGTCGCCCTCGGGGTGCAAAATGGCGTGGTATACGTTGGCCTCTTTTCCGGTACTGATAGCACCATGAATCTCACTGACGATGCCACGGTTGATCATCTGCAGCAGGATCATGCGCGTGCGCTGATCCAGTACCTGCTCGCTCGTTGCGCGATCCGCCTTGTCCTTGCTCTTCTCATCGGTGTCCTTGACGCTATCGAGCCTGATCTTGGCAGCATGCTTGGAGAGTGCTGTGATTTGATCGTCGACACTCGACTTGGTGTTCGCGGTCGGTCTCTGGACGTTTGACCGTGGGACGGCATTGTCGTTGCTGTTGAACATGCGCTGCCGGTTGTAGGACTTGGTCAGATCACCCGAGTCGGCAGTCCAGTCCTCGTCGTCAATCTCCTCGTCCTCGCCAAAGACGTCCTCCAAGTCGTCGTCTTCTTCTTCCTGGCCTGCGGCATCGTGGGGCACGGTTCTCAGCTCGGCGGGGATGTCTTCGGTCTGTTCGTAGCCCTGGTTGGGGCGGTATGTGTAAGGGGGCTCATGAGGAGCGGCGGGAGACTCGTTGGAAGCCATATTGGGCGCTTCTACTTTGAATTGGCGGCGCTTGTCCTGTATCTTGTCGGTGGCTTGGTGTTGGCACGAGGCTGTTCAGGGTAAGCCAGAAGCAGCTGCTTAGAGCGTGGATATTGAGCACCCCTCTGCCCCTCCATTGTCGCCCGGGATTTTCGAATTTTTTATCTTATCAGCGGTGGCGGGCGTGGCGGGAGTGGCGGGGTCGTTGGACTCATTTTTGGGGGCGATGGGGGCCGTGCCCAATGATGAGTCAACACCACGGTGAGTGACTGCAGTTCCTCAGTGAATCAAGGTGAATCACCGCTGGAAATTTGGAAAGGTGGGCACTAAAACGCGCTCGCTAAACATCTAGGCGAAAAGTTCGCGCCGCATCCGACGAGTGGGTCCAATTGACGTGCCCGCTTCGCAAGTTTGGTACCTGCACCTCCCGTTAAATCTCCGGGGCGCGGTGAGACACCTCAGGCGCTGACCGCCAACTTCAACTCGTGACAAGACAACACATCTCGAGCTGAGAAATGGATGCCCAACTCCACCCCGACAACGCCTCAATGCGGCAAGGTGCTTGACTACCTATATGCACCATGCAATATGCATACAATGCAGGTCATCACGAATCGTATCGAGGCTGCGTTTGCCGCGACATGCGAAAGTCACCGCTTCGTTTCACGAACAACCTAACGGGGTTCCGAGATGTCGCCTCGGATGTGGTTCCTCGAATCTCGGCCGGGACAACTTAGAGAAGCTGCTGTAGCTGCCTTTGATGCGTCAACTCTACTCCTGCTCCATCAATTATGTCCCATTCCGGGATACGAAGGCGCCCATATCACATGGACGGAGACCGAGACGGGCGTCCAAGGGTGCATCTGGTCTAATTTGTAATAAACAACACCTTCCCAGAAACTCTACCTTATCCTGCCCGACTCTTTGCCTTCATATTCTTTAAAGCAAAGAAGGATGAACTATCCAAGATGCCCAGTATTCTATACCTCAGCCGGGCATGATTGCCTCGCAACCTCACCGGGGTCGCCCATCGCTCCTGCGCTCTGGGCATCTCTTTGCGCTCGGGTCTTCGTCATCCCACTTTACACATGGCGCTGCCGTCCTGCCGTCGCCGGCTGATGCGGTCTATTGTTCTAGTCACATCAACTTTGTTCTCCCGCTGACTTCTTCAAGATCACGAACTCGCTCAAGCAGTCTGAGAGGCATTTAGATTTGCCGCCCGAACCTCGCGATAGCTTGGGCACAAACTCTCGCCAAGATGTCAAGTCTCGCGGGAAAGGGCACTCTTGCACTCTCCCAGAATCGGGCAGACATCTCGTGTTGCCGAGACATGTCGCGAGCAAGCGTAGAACGATCTTTGGCATTAACTTAAGTTCACCCTATGCGGGCAACGAGACAGCCTTGGTCACACGCACATTCGCCCAATTTGCACATTCCAGCGACTGCAACTCCTAGGAGACTGACTTCACAGTGTTTTCATAAAGCTACGATGAACACCGCAAGAGCTAGTCTCTCAGTTGGCCCCGTAGCTTCAGCCCCTTCACCATCCATCCCTTCGGAAGCCAGCGCGGCCGAGAAGTTTGTCGATCGTATCCATGCCGCTCCCCTCTGCCGAAAGTCACTATGCAATATCGGCAGCTGTCAACGGCTAGCGACATGATACCAGGCCATTGGTGCCGCTGCCGAAGTGATCATCTCCAGGCACGGCCCTTGGGTGGGGAGCAAAAGGTTATTATAACGTTTGCCAACCGAATCTCCCAACGCTACGCACAGCCAATGACACCCGTTCACCAGATCATAGGTAATAGTTCTCGGGCTTAGACGGGGTCAGCCTACCCATCCATGCACAAATAACCTCTGTCTCATCGCAATAAGGTAGTTCCCTTTACTTTGCTAGTCTCTGCGGCGTGAAACTAGCCGATGGCCAGGATCTACGGTCTTGTCTTCTTATATCGTCAACCTTCCCTGCCCCAATCTTCAGCCTGCTTCCCCTAGTGGACTAATTAGTGATGTCTTCCTGATTCCATCATCTTTCGTTCACGGTGAATCTTGCCCAGCGTCCATCAGTATCCTCCTCGCTAGGCGTGATGACTTCCTGCAAGCGCTGGGCCTGGGTGTTTGCAGTTATTGTTGTCCTTCTTACACTCACTACGCCCATCAACGCTCATCACAAGAAGAAACCCGATACGTTAGCCCCGCTGCCGGCTCCAATACCGAGGCCGTCCGTAACTCCAGGACCGAGACCAAAGCCTCCCCCAGCGCCTGTCCCGATCGTATCACCGGGCCCCAAGCCAAAGCCAACGGTAACTCCAACTTCGATACCAAAAGCGCCTCCGGCACCGGTGCCCATCGCACCGCCAGCGCCTAAACCGAAGCCGAATCCACCAAAGGCAAAGCCTGAGTTCACCGAAGAGGAGATTAATAATGGTACGGCCCTGGCGAAACTAAATAAGAGAGCCCTCGAAAATGCGCGAAGGATCAATGTGCCACAAAAACATCCAATATCCAACATTACCACAAAAAGTACGAGACTGTGTCAAGGAGAAGGGGTATTAATGAGAAAAGAATGGTGAGGAACAGAACTTTACCCTCTTGAGTTCCTAGAGACGGCTGCTGACTTGCCCACAGGCGGAAGTTGACTGTCACGGAGAGGAAGTCCTTCATAACCGCCGTCCAATGCATTATGAATGAGCCGGTGGTATCGGATCCTAAGAGAGTACCGATGGCAAAGTCTCTATACGACGATTTTGTAGCCATCCACTACACCAGCTTTCGCAACACACATTTGACAGTAAGTGTCTGCTATGACACACGTTATGGTCGAAGACTTGTGGATAGCTTGTCTAACAATCGTCCTAGGGCTCATTCTTTGCTTGGCATCGTTATTACTTGGCCAGTTTTGAGCAAAGATTGCGCACGCAATGCAGATATAAAGGTACGCCCTACAAAAAAAGTTTCTTTGCCATGACAACGTTCGCGAGGCTCACTTCTGAATAGGTGCCCTTCCATACTGGGAGTGGGGACTCGACGTAAACAACCCAGCCGCCTCACCAGTCTTTGACGGCACTGAACTTTCGCTGGGAAGCGACGGCGAGTTTATTCCCCACGATGGTCTACAACTACGCCAGCCCTTCTCAAACAACACCATCAAACTTAAGCCCGGTTCCGGAGGCGGGTGCATCAAGTCAGGCCCCTTCCAGAACATGACTGTACACATTGGTCCCGCCTCACTTGCGCAATATGGCACCACGAAGCCCTTCAATGTCACGGATCCCCTCCAAGACCTACCTAGATGTCTAAAGCGAGACCTGAACAAGGACGTAGCCCAGCGGTTCAACTCGTTCAGAAATACGACAACTCTCATCCTCGAACAAACCAACATCAAGAACTTCTCTTCGTTATTACAAGGAGATGACCGCTTCTTTCCTAACACTCTGGGCATCCACGGTGGTGGCCACTTCATCATTGGCGGAGATCCAGGGGCAGACGGTGTCATCGCGCCCGGCGACCCGGCGTTCTGGGTCCACCAGGCCCAGGTCGACCGTGTATACTGGATCTGGCAGAACCTGGACTTCAAGAATCGCCAGGGAGTATTTGGTACAATGACCCTGCAGGATAACCCAAAGAGCCCCGAGGGCAGCGTCGAGGATGATATTGACCTTACGCCTCTCAACACGCCAGTGAAGATCAAGAACCTGATGAACACGGTTTCTGGAGCACCGCTTTGCTACATGTACGAGTAGTAGAATACTTTAGCGATTGTTTGATTCTTAATAGATTTGATACCCCTTGACCTTGCTCACCATTTGTTGAACACCGATGGTACTGCAGGACCGTGGAATCCAGACACGTGGAAGTATTGTCTCTTCGATGAGTTTCCGCCTCAAGTTGATACTTCACGTAACTAAGGTATGCTTTTCAGCTATCATCGCGAGTAGCCTCAATTTACACACACCGTCGGGCTCTACTCAAATCTGAACCATTGACTTTAAACGTTGAGGTCGGGTGGCGAACGCCACAACGGCTGATCACCAAACGGGTTCACGGGAGTTTTGTAAAGAGCGAACGACAGACTTTATGATTGGGTTTGTCTTCGAGTCGCAGTTACTTTCCCTTGTAACTGCTCCACTGTATTGAGATATCCTGGCTTGAGTCAGAATTCTCAACGATCTACACGTAGCTGAAGCCTCGTAGAACTCTCAATTAACTCTCATTCGCCTCAAAATCGCCTCGTTCTCGTGTGCCATTGAGTGCGACAGAACAGACGAGAAGCCTCCTCGAAAAAGGAAGCCATTGTGACAATCTCAAACTCTAGGAAAAAGAAAGGCGAAGAAAGGGGTGCACAACTTCACTCCAACGGACCCAGGTTCCCAATCATCTGGCAAGACCTGCGACCAACGTTCGTAGCCAGACCATTTTCAGTCCGCCCTTTCGACGAGGGACAACCTAGTGACGATCGAAAACAAGCTTTTCTAAGATTAGACGGTAGCGCCCACTAGAGCCGTACGTCCTCCCACTTCGGGCCCCCGCCGAAGAGCCCCTTTCATCCTCGTAGCCTGTAGCTTGGGGGGGACGTGCCCCCATCGTCGGTCGATCGGGCCCGTCAAAGCGTCACCCGCTACGCAGTAAGGTCCAACCCCGGGGCTTTGGGGGGAGAGAAACGCGTGGCTCTGGTGTTTTGAAACATCTGATGTTAGCTCTCCGCTAGCAGTCTGGTTTGGTGTTGGAGCTTAGCGTTGGCGTTGGAAGTGGTGACTCTGGTGAATGTTGGTGAGTGCAATTTGTGTGGCCGTGACGTCTACAAACATCTTCCCCAAACCTTTAAAGTCTGTTTGCTTACCGGCCAGAGCGTTTTGTTTGCAATTTTTGCCGAGAAGGGGGTGGTTCTGTTGGTTTCCGTTTTCCGTCCGCTCGTCAGACAAGCGAACTCTTTTCCTTCTTTCAAGTATTATCAACTGTTAATATCTACTTCGCTTGTTGTTTCCCTCGTCCCATGCTTCTCAGAGACGCTCCTTCGATCGTGTTATCCCAACTCTTTGCATGACGGCCGCCCACACCAGGTTTACCACCTAGCAGTGTTGAATTCTTCCAGATTATAACGAATAACAACTATTCAATTAATTTGATCTCATCGCACGCGAAATCTCTACCCACCAGCTTGTCGACACTCTGTTGAGAAACTCCAACCCGCGTGTAACGCAAACAAAGCGTTGTACAACCCCCGTATGAGAACCCGGGAAGGCGAGCAAAACCGCCTTGCTCCCTTACACGAAAGTATCACGACGTCAAACAGACCGACCCTCAGACCGACGTCACCAACCCACAAACGAGAACGTTTCTGCTTTTTATTTTCAGCCAACGAATGAGGCGCAACGCCATTGTTGCCGCATTTCCGTCCTTTTCGTATCACTTATCTTTGGCGACGCGAACACGTCACCCGTCGTGTCTTACGAGACACTAGAGCGACTAGCTGCGAGTTCGACCTGTCTAGCCCTCTTCCCACCAAACGCCCAACGGTCATTAGATTTCGCCACGGCGATTTCATATTTGCCCTTTCTTCACCATCGAATTCGACAATCTGGGTATTATCTGACGTCGAACTCACGATGTTGTCGATGCCAGCACCTCGGATGCTGTCAATGACAGGCCCGAGATCAAGTCGAAATGTCCCCATCATCTACGTCATGTTGGCAATATGCCTCTTACTCTTCTTCGTCCAAACCGAGTTCGGATACACAGTGATGGAAAAAGTGGCTGATGCGAAACCACATGCACCCAAGATCAACAGCCTGACATCGACAGCGACCCCGAAGCCCAAGTACAAGCCGCAGCCGACATGGACACCACCGCCCGTCAAAGATCCCTTCCCGCTTCTCTCTTCGGGTATGCCGCCGCCGGTACCATCGTGGAATAGGCCTGAGAAGCCCAACGTCTACCACAAATACTCATTGACGACGGCGCCGCCCTTGATGATCGGCTTCACGCGGAGCTGGCCGATGCTGCTGCAGACAGTTGTCGGATATATCACCGCTGGATGGCCGGCGGAGCAGATCTACGTCGTGGAGAACACCGGCGTTCACGATTCAAATGCTCGAGGCCGGTTGACGCTGCAAAATCCGTTTTATCTCAATTACACCCAGCTCCACATGCTCGGCGTTCACGTCATGCGCACACCGGTACTACTCAACTTTGCTCAGCTCCAAAACTTCTTCATTACAGTCGCAAAGGAAAAGCCGTGGTCATACTACTTCTGGAGCCACATGGACGCATTCGTCCTCTCCAGCGAGGAGGGAATTCCAGGAGTCTCTGGAGCAGTCGGCACGCCCGAGTACCAGACCATTTACGAGCTGGCCGTCAAGGAGTTGAATGAGACGATGCGATCAGATCACAAGTGGGGCGCACGCTTCTTCGCATACGACCACCTCGCCCTGGTGAATCCGCGCGCTTACGAAGACGTTGGTGGCTTCGACACGTTCATCCCGTACTACATGACGGACTGCGACATGCATTGGCGGCTCGAGGAGGCGGGATGGAGCATCAAAGAGGCGCAGGCGGGCATCGTCCAGGATGTTGCGTCAGTGCTGGATGACTTACGCGTCCTGTACCGCGAGGGGGAGGTTCCCGAGGGGTTTGGCTTCACGGACCCGAACCCACCTCAGAGCAAGGTTTTAGGCGAGGTCCCGCTGGAAGACGACAAGCGGAGCCTGCCGGTGCCTGACGCTGTTCCGGAATTGGATGAGACGGGGGCGCCGGTGGATGATGCGGCTGGTGGCGCGGAGGAGGATTCGACGACTGCTGTTGATCCTTTGACGTCTTTCAGGAGGCTGCACAGGATCAGCCAGGATATGTTCAATCATAAGCATGCGGATCGGGAGAGGAATACTTGGCAGCTGGGACAGAGGGGAGGAGATCCACGGGAGCCTTATTCATATGATGCTCTTGGATTCCAGATTGGGATAGACGTCATGACTGAGGCCGGACGAGAAACCTTCCGACGAAAATGGGGTCATCGAGGGTGTGATTTTAGTGCTGCTGGATTGAGACCCAGTGATGCATGGAAAGTAGAAAAGGATTGGGAATAATGGAGTCTAGGGACAAGGAAGAGGAGTTCGGACATACACGGAGTCGGCGTCAGGAAACAATCTCTCCATAACTTCAAGTCTATTTCACGTTAAAATGATAGTCATATTCTTAAATAAATACCACATTTCTTTCCACTTGACTTGATCAAGTGTTGACTCCGTTCAAGACTTGGAAATCCCAAGTCATGACTGGACCTGCAAGTCGTGTGGAGCTCGAGACTCGAAGAACGCTAATACACGTGCACTCCAACCAAGGATGTTACTTCAAAGTTGCGAAAGCATACTCCGGTTGTGCCACCATCGCACAAAACCCACCAGTGTAACAGCTAGTCGGGGAAATTTCAGTCAATACTAAGAAGACGACATGGAACCAGCATTACATCACATCTTCAAGTTGCACATGGGAGCTGTGGTAAATAAGGCGTAATTGCTGGCTGGCAATTACGGTTCCGTTTTTGTACAACAGGAGCCAAGTTTGTCCAACTACGGCTAGCTGCTTACCGAAGTGGGGTAGAAAGGCAGCAATCTTCAATAGGCTGGTCGCTCAATTCTCAACCTCAAGAACTCCAAGCTGATAGCCGGTGCTCTCAATCAACGATCGTAGCCTGTCTCATTCCTACTGCCTTTGTAGGCGTAGAAATACTACGCTCACGCGGTATGCCAACCACCAAGCTCGAAAACCTCCCTCCAGAGGTGTTGACTGCGGTCTGTACCTCGTTTGGAGACGACTAGGCGGGACTCTTGTCAGTCTCTCAGGTCTCGAAGTACCTGCGGGCAATATCAGTCCCCATCATATTCAAACACATTACCATCACGACAAGTACTGGAAGACGTCGACCTCGAAGATCTAGTCGTCGTCCGAATCGTGATACCCGAGCGAGTTTACTCCGCACCATAGTCACCAATCCATCGATCGCCGCGCATGTCTCTAATGTCTACTGTCCATCATCACGGGGCGTCGTACCTAGCATAGACGAGGAAGACATGGACTTCATCCTTCAGACAGCCTCAAAATTCGATGTCCCGGTTCCAGAATTACTCCGCTTCGGCGGTGCTGACCCAGCTCTTGAGGGTAGGCGCGGCTGGGCCCTCAGTGACGACGATATGCAGTGCCTCGTCGCTGTGCGCGCATTCTTCGCAGAACTCATTATAGCATATACCCCCAATATTGTAACACTAGACTATAGTATAGGCCGCTACCGGAATGCCCTCGAAGTATTAGGGATGGTCCAGGCTTCATCCTCTTTCAACCGTCAGCCGATGTTTCCTGTACTGAGAAACGTCCGCTTGCAGCTATTTGGGCCCGGAATCTTCCTCAGAACGCTACCTGCAATGGCTCCCAATCTCCAAACACTCCGGATCCAAGGATTAACTGCACCAATGGAAGCCTGGCACTTCCATAGGGTCAAGGATCTCCGATTAACCTCATCAAACTTTACGGGCCCTGAGCTCAGGACCGTCTTGACAGGGTGTCCCACTTTGACGAACTTTGACTACGACTACTATTCTCTCAGAGACGAGAGATGTGCTCCGCAAGATGTGGTTGATGCTTTAGAGGGCTTTGAAACACAGTTGGAGGGCCTCTCCTTGAACTTTCACTCCGTCACATGGACAGGTCGGGGACGGGAGCCATTGCCTACAGATTCAAATGAGCCTAACTCGGGGCTTATAGTGTCTTTAAAGCATTTTACGGCCTTGGTCAATCTTCAGCTGGACGGTGTGTGCTTATGGAAAGACACAGGCAAGGAGTCAACAGGCGAGGATCAAGAGAGTGAGACGGAACAAATATTCATAAACCTTCTACCAAGGGCTGTAAGGAACTTGCGTCTCACCTACAAGAGCCCGAAGCCGTTTGAGGATGCGCTACCCGCCCTTGCGCACCATTCCAAGGATTGCTGCCCCGAGTTACAGCAAGTTCATAACAAACTGCTTTTCGATGGACCATTGTCTCAAGACCTCCTGGACCGGCTACGGCATGTCAGGGAACAGTTTGTTTCACTTGGTGTTGATTTTGAATTCGATGTTTCTAGGTTAAACGGTTGTGTTTATGTCAACTTGGATGATGGGGGTCTGCCGGTTTCCATCGAGACAATGACTGAAGAGGAATGGATTCTTTCCGAATTAGGTTGATATGGATACCATTGAATCGTTTGCATATGAGGAGTAGATGCCTAATTTTGTTTTCGGCGTTATCGTCTTTTTCAGGAGATACCTACTCATGTCCGAATGCTAGGAGGATCAGAGATGAGCAAAAAGCATATCAGTAGTGTTTTGGAAGCACCTGAAGTAGCTTTCACCTAGCTTAGGGCCATCTTGACTGTCAATTACTCATTGGGAAGTAGGATCGTGTTCGTTAGGATGACTCACCAAAAGGCCTGTGAAAAATGGGCGTCTGTAATTGGCTGAGAGGATTTTATGACCTGGTTTTCACGACTCACGTAGCGGGGTCGAATAGGCAGCCGCGGGTCAACAAAGAGCAAGATTACAAGGAGCAAGATTAAGGAATGTCCTAGTCAGTGATTAATGACACCCAAGCTTTACTATTCATTGCGTTCAAATCGATTCCCTTTCGTGATTCTGCTGCCTTGCTCCATGAGCCAACTGAATTTTCTCAGCTCAAGATCCCGGCCACAAATAATTTCAACTGCTCACTAAGTCTCCAATGATAACGTCAATCATACACCTCCGGGATCTCCCGACAGAGATTCTTTCCCAGATTTGCCTGGAATTGAAGAAAGATGACGCTTCAGGCGTATTCAGGCTCTCATTGACCTCCAGAGAATTTCGGGCTATCACGATACCCCACATATTCGATCGACTGTCATTTACAAGACCTTGAACTTACTCGAACATTGCAAATGGAACCACCAGAGACAGCCGGATAGGCCTTCTTAGAACGATGATTACAAATTCTAAGATCGCCTCTGAGGTCAAAGAGATTGAAGACTTGCTCGACGGGAAAGGACTCCTGGCCAAAGAAGATCTCGATATCATCATTCAGGCAACCAAGGACCTCGGAGTTACGCCACCAGAAGCTCTGACGCGGCTCGGCCAACAGTTGCAGCCGTCCGAAAAGGTGGGAGACATCCAGTTTGGTCTCAATCATGGAGCTTACGAGCATTTGGGCTGTTTCATTACAGAAATGCTTGTTGCTCAAACGCCCAACCTTCGAGGTTGGGAGTATAATGTCCATGGCTGCTCAAATGCATTCAAGTCACTTCGAGAGGCACTCAGAGCTCGGATCAGAATGCCGCTGCTGCCCAATTTGGTTGATGCTTACATCGAGTTGAACTGATCGGCGGATCAGGTGCAGCCTTTGGCAGAGGCTGCTCCAACTCTAGACAGCCTCTGGCTCACTTCCATTCGGGGGCTTCAATCCCGCATCCAATTCAGCAGTGTGCGAGTCTTGATCTTGACAAAAGCAGAATTGACCGCTGCCGAACTCAAAAGACTTCTGAGCGGTTTCCCTGGTCTCAAGAAGTTCTGGTTCACATCAAGCCACCGCTCAATGCGTATCGGGAGCCCCTCGCAGCTATGTCGCCCTCAAGAAGTGGTGGATGCACTCCATGCTCTCGGCTTGGAAATTACAGAGCTAACACTGCGATTTAATTCTTGGGGCTACAATGAGCCAACCCAAGATCTCGGTGTCCCGCTCCATGGTCTTCTCAACTCGATTCAGGAGCTCGATGAATTGGAGGATCTCGATTTTGACGGGATGTGCTTTTGGGATAGAAGCCATTCTTTCCATCAACCTCAAACTTATGATCCTGTGAAAGCTCAGGCCCTTGCGAAGCTTCTTCCTCGTGGCCTTAAGCTTACATTGACGGATTTGAAGAATGGTCCGTTTTATGATGATTTGGACGTAGTGCAGGATAGGATATCGGAAGTTTTGCCGGAGCTGAAAGTACTGGAGTGTGGGCTGCGACATGGAAAGAGACTGCCACAGGACAAGGTGCAGTACCTGATGGAACACTTTGCGGCTCAGGGAGTCAGATTTGAAGACTTAGCAAGCCTTCATATCAGCGAAGATGGGGAGGATTAAATAATGTTGATTCCACCTACTTGCAAACTCATCGAAGTTGATTGAAATCTTGATAGAGAGGCCACTATGAAATAGATAACTCAACTTCAAGACTCGCAAATCACCTTTCGACTGTCTTCATTTAGACTGTCTTTGATTTTGGAAAAGCTATTCAAATGTCGTTAGGGGAGCAAAGGAGCATGAATACCGAGCTGCTGGGTTGCTGCTACGATTAGGAGCAATTCAAAAGTAGCGTCATCGACTGAGGAGGGTTCCCATCGACTTTGACACCTTCTCTGGTGCTGGCACTAGACAATCGTGTTTACTAGTCAGCGACTCTTGGCAGCTGGGATATCCGGACTGGAAACTCGCTTTTGTCCTTGGCCTGCGTCTTAGAGCCTTGGCAGTTCATCAACATCTTATCGAGCTGCCTTTTGTGAACCTTTCCCCTCTTTGCGGAGTTGCTGCCGCCCTAACTTTCACTTGCCTCTTGGTAGAGTGGCCGACGGTAGCCACATGCATCAGCCCGAAAGTTGATGTCCAAGAAATAAGACGACTTCCTTTTACTGACGACGAGCTTCAAAAGTCCCTGCCGCTTCCTAAGAGCACGTTAGTTCTAGAACCCCATGGCCTAAATTCGAATCATCAACAGTAAGCCGCAGGTCACTATTCGGTCTGAACTGGATCCTTACCGCCGCGCGGGGTGACATTCGGGGATCCGACCAGGTCTACCCCAGGCCATGCAGATCGGCTCGTTCCACTAGCACGCTGGCCACCAATCGTCGCCGTTGAGGGAGCTTTAAGCTTAAACCTTAAGGGCAGGTGAGAAGGATTTCGAAGGGTTGCGTGCGAGTTGCGTGCCCGGGTCGGTTGGCATATTCGAACATGTCAATTATCCGCCTTCCTCATTCCATTCAGATTTGACAGCAAATCATCCGCCGGATGTCCTGGAGTTGCTTGTGTGTTGCCCATGGAAGAGGCTCGCTAATCTCTCCTCTTGGCCAGATAGGGAAGGTAATCAGATAACATTGACAGTCGAACTCAGATGTTATTCGAGGTTTGCACTAAGCGAGCGCAATCCCTCGACTAACGACCTGCGTCTGGCCAGCTCATAATTCCTCACCGGGATAGAAGCTGCCCAAGCTATGCAAGCACCCCCAGACCGTTCATCCCTACTTTGAGGTGGAGTTGTCGTCTCGGCAGTGGCTGGTCGGACCCTTGACGACCGGCTCGTGGCACCCGAACGGGTCAGGCCATGTCTTCGAGAAGGCCAGCGGCCAATGACGCATGACAGCTTTCCTGATATTTCAGACCCGTACAATCGACTATTTGGTGAACTTGAACACGGAATTGTAAGCCGATTGAGTGGTTTATTAGCTTCGCGAGGATGCTGAGGGTTAGGCCGCAACCCCGGAGCTTATCTGAGTACGACTAAGACAGAAGCAATCACACCTACCACTTTCTGCAAATAGCCGTTAGTCACACCACTTCATAACAGCTCATTTAAAGGCTTTAGGTGGTGATATCGGGAGCTGGCTATGTCATCTGATCTCCATAAATAGAGACGGGTCATCGCTCCCGCTTTCCGAGTTTTCCTACAGCACTCCAGTCTTCAACTCGCTGCACTGCCACGCCGCTCCTGGAGTCTGCCGTTGACAATGAAGTTCCTCGCTGGTCTGTCCCTCGTCCTGCCGCTGGCATCCGCCGCGGCTGTGGCCCCTCTCGAGAAGAAGATCACCTATGATGGCTTCAAGGCCTTCCGTATCTCCACGCACAACGACCCCGCGTCGATTAAGAAGAAGATTGCCAATATTGCGGCGATCCCATTTAACCTCGACAACAGCGAGCACCTTGACGTCGCCATCCCCGCTGGCGATGTCCCCAAGTTCGAGGAGCTTGGTCTCGAGACGTCCATTCTTCACGAGGATCTTGGTGCTGATATCGCCGAAGAGGGCACCTTTGCTCCCTATGAGAGTAAGATTGTCCATGTCGACCATGGATGAAGACTGAAAGAACAGCACTTTGTCTGACAGTCAATAGGCAACGACGATATCTCTCTTCAGGCTCTCCCCAGCCTGACGTGGTTCGACTCGTACCACACATTCGCCGACCACCAGCAGTTCATACGCGACTTGCAATCCAACTTCCCCTCCAACTCTGAGCTGGTCAACGCTGGTAACTCTTACGGCGGACGCTCCCTCCTCGGTATTCACCTGTGGGGTAGTGGTGGCAAAGGCTCCAAGCCTGCCATCTACTGGCACGGTACCGTCCACGCTCGCGAGTGGATCACCACCATGGTACGGCGCCGGATCTTCTGCTGATCTAATCGACATTGCTCACATGGAACAGGTTGTTGAGTACCTCACCTACCAGCTCATCGACGGCTACCAGAAGAACGACGCTGCTGTCAAGGCTCTCCTTGACAAGTATGACTTTTACATCTTGCCTATTGTCAACCCTGATGGTAAGACGGATCGAATTAATGAATCGTCCCTTTTTGAACCAATAGCTGATTTCACCAAGGCTTTGCTTACACTCAGACAAACGACCGCCTTTGGCGCAAGAACCGTCAAGTCAGATCCGGCAGCACTTGCGTCGGCACTGACATCAACCGGTGCGTCCATCACATCATCCACTGCAAGGGTCATACCTAACACTCAGTAGCAACTGGCCTTTCAACTGGCAACTCCCTGGCGGTGCCTCCACCAACTACTGCTCCGAGACCTACAAGGGCCAGGCTGCCGGCGACACCCCCGAGATGGTCGCCCTGAAGGCTTACACCGACCGCCTCGCCGCCGGCAACGGTATCAAGCTTTTTATCGACTGGCACAGCTACGGCCAGTACATCCTCCTGCCCTATGGCTACGACTGCTCCGCCCGAGCCTCCAACCACGCCCGCCAGATGACTCTCGCTACCAGCACTGCCAACACCATTGCCCAAGCTTACGGCACACGTTTCACCTACGGACCTAGCTGCTCTACTCTTTACGCCACTACTGGTAGCGCTCCAGACTACCTTACCGGCGCTGCTGGTGCTGAAGTCGCTTGGACTATCGAGCTGAGACCCTCTGGATCCGCTGGTGGTGGCTTTGTTCTTCCTGCCGCCCAGATTCTGCCTAGTGCGATTGAGCAGTGGAACGGGATGAAGTACTTGCTAGCAAATGTGTAATCCGTGATATCAAGGCGTCGGGTCTGACTCTTGTATTCACATTGGTGAGGCGAGAATATCTCTAAAAACCGAATGAGAAATCATATTAGTACTCAATCAATTATTACACCGAACAAAGCTTCGGGATGAAAATAAGGACGAGGACTTGATTTCAGATCATGTGAACAGCAATGATGGGTGGAAGGAAGGGCTGGATTGTCCTTATTTTTGACATGATTCTATCCTATCAACTTCTAAATGACGCCACTATATCCATCTCTAATCTTTCTCTGAGTTTGCTCTATTCCGAGATTATTGATAGACGTATATAAGGAAAATAACGTCGTATTGTTAGTTTATTAGTTATTCCCCCTATTAAAGTACGTATATGTATACTGACGCTACATACTAGTTAGCTTTATTGAGGGCCCTCGATATTGATGTCGCCAACAATAACCAGTCAATACCTCTGACGAATCATCATGACGTTGAGACGCCGAGGGTTCGCTGTAAAGCCAGCACCAGGAGGAAACGCAGTACCCATGATGACGATGGCAATGTCATTTTCTTGAACTTGGTACCCATCGCTAGTTGAGGCGCGGGGAATTTCTTGGCGGGCCTGTGAATAATCCAGCTTCTTGATCATGCGAGAAACAATCTCGGGCGTGGGCTGCCAGGATCGTTATGTGGGACGGATCCACCTGTCTAGACTTGACCGAGCCGACAGTGAAGTCAAGGGCAGCTCGGACCTGCTCTACTGGCGTGTAAGTAGACCAACAAGATGGAGTGGCCGTTCTCACAACTCAAATCGCCCTCCATGACGTGCCCCTTTCACCTACCGCTGAATATCTTAATGGGGCCTTTCTGGGTCTGGTCAGACGTAGTTGAAAGTCCAGGGTGCTTCGGGACTGTATTGAATGCCTTTCATCTGCAGAGAAAAGGTGTTTCAACGCATCTGATTCCGAGATCAAGCCATGCTGGCGATGTTTCGTTGACGTAGACACATGACATCCACAAAACCGAGCTATACAGATTCCTCCTCGTCGTAATATTCCGAGTGATCGTCATCGTATATCCCCCCCGGTTCAACATCCTCCCCATCTCGACTTTATCGTAAGGGTAGATGCGGGGGTCCGGTGCCCCAGATAATGCGTGAAGTCTCATAAGCAGCCACCTGAATTCAAGCAGGTCTCTATCTGGAAGCTGCTCCTGGCTATCGGCTGAAATTTCGATAACGGACCCATCTTTGATCGGGCGAGAGTTGATGGTCCGCCTGTCCTCCTCAACGAACACATCACGAGGGTCAGCGGAGAACGACTTTCCAATCCTGCTTGCCATGCACGTAAACCGAGTACGTCTCAGCCAGCTAATCCTCAGCCGCATTGTCGCCATGGACGAGGAGCAGTCGTCGAGTGGCTCAAGGGGCTCCAAAGCAAAGAGTCCTTCGGACCAGCTGGGTGCCAACCGGCGACCGAGACAGATCATGTTTGTCATCAGGGTTGTGATACCCCCATTGCCCTCCTCATGCAGGAGGTTTGCTCTGAGCCTGGTGTAAAAGTCTTCACCCCATCCGAAGAGTCCAGAAACCTGGATAGATATGATCAGGCCGCTCAGTCCCGGGGGCCAGATGATGGGAGCTACAATGTGACAAATGACTAGGTCGAAAGCTCCGGTAGCAATGCATAAATTCCTATCGCGATCGCGTGCCTGAGATGGAACTAGTAGTGGGCTTCAAAGAGAAGCAAAGTTTTGTACTCACCTTTGTTTGTTCAATTGCAAGTTGAGAATAGTGCAAAGGCGCCATGTTACTTGACTCTTTAGCAGGTACCCATTGACTAAGGACTGTTGTCTGATTATCATGCTGAAGATGCGATTCAAATAGTTAGGGTGACACTGCTTACATAGTCTGATAGGCTGCGGGAAACTATTCGGAAAATCATCGAGGATATTTAGGAGCCCTCTCCTCTCCTTCTCCGGAAGAGCTTGTAGTTTGTGCAAGAGGTCCAGAAGCTGAGCAATATCGAGCATCATGAGAATGCTCCAGAAGCCCATTCTATAGATGCCATAATGACATGATAGCTTCGTGGGTTCGATTTCCTTCCGAATTTGCCGTGCTAGGCAGATTCTGGTTTGCATCTCGTCGTCTACCTTGGTATCCACGTTATCGTGCTAGGCCGCAGCGTATCGGTGACAGTCCTGAAGTGAGTTAGAAAGCTGCAGCAATCGAGAGTAAGTGAAACACAGTTGGATGAATTTACCTGAAGCATACGATGAATGAGATACTTTACTTGTAGGCTGTCGTATGATCGCAGTCTGGCTGTCGAGAAGTGTAAGGGAGATAAGCTCGCGATCGGAGGTAGGCAAGAAAGGGTAAAGTTGACCTTGAGAAGAGTACAAATAGCCGAGTGCCCCCTCAACAGATTGAGGTCAGCAAATAATTATGTGATTGGAGCGCCACGTGACACAAAGTCAAGAGGAGCGTTATTCAACTACACGGAGATGGCGGGTGGCGTAGGTAGTAAAGGTGGTGCCTTATGTCTGTTTGTCCAACTTAAGGCACCAACGGATTGAAATTCCCGTCAAGGTACTCAAAGCAGCAAGACCTAGAAGCCATCAATATGCTCTACCCTCCACCTCACTTGGGCTTCTACGCAACGCCGCTTACGGATTTTTGACGACCCTACGACGCTTAGGGCCCTCCACAGCTTTGATGATTCTGAAGAATGGAGATTGGTAACATCAAGATAAAAAGAGTCTTGTTTTTTCGATGTCTCTGCATTCAAAAAAGACCTTGTGTAGTTGGCCGCAAAAGTTCCCGAGCTCTTTCTCATTGTCCTTTTCGTCGTTCCTTTTCGTCGTTCCTTTTCGTCGTTGCCTTTGTTATCGCGCCTGTCCTAAACAAGGACGCCTTGATATAGCCACTCCATAACATTCTTTTATGAGTTGCTTTCCATCGAAAGGAGAGAGATCACGTAGCCAAGGTTGACCACAGGCATTCTTGCACAGTTGACCCTGCAGCTCTCCTTTAGGCTGCCTTCTCTCTCCCGCCGTATAACAATCAAGGTTTGACTACGGTGCCTAAACGTATCCTTGTAACCGTTTCACAAGACAATACACTCCATCTATCGTTCCAAGAACTCGGGGTTACTCTGCGTCTGTCGGCGACAGAATTTCTTCGACACTGTAGGATCAGTTTACAGGCAGGCAACCGATAACGTTCTTCAATATAAGTGCCTTACGCCATGATTTGGGTTCATTTCTCAGTCACTTCCAACCCTTGGTGAAGGAGGATATGTGTTAGATATTTGGGTTTTCGCTGGTTCCGCGACTGGGTGTCGATTGAGCCGATGTCCGCATAGATGATCTTGTTGCTCGATCCATCGGTCACGTGCAGTTTTGAATGACACCGGCCTCTGAAGCAAAGTGAACCATGGAATCTAAGATAAAATGAAGTCTAATAATTCTAGTGTATCAATGAAGTCCCTATTGGACGTCTCCCGGTCCAATAACCTCGCCAGCTCAGTTGGAGGTGCCCTAACCCCATCTATTTGAATTGCTCCGCGGCACGCTCCAAGAACCCGAGCATCTCTCGCTTAGACGCCTCCTCAAGACGATGTGCTGACTCGTGCTTCTCTGCGAGCGCAAGTATGTAGTCGCCATACATAGTAACTCCAATGTTTTTGATATCGGCCGCCACGTCTTCGTCCACCATCTTCAAGCCGTCCTCGAGAACGTCTTTGACGTTTCGGATCGCGTCGCGGAACATCTTGACCTTCCGGTTGAGGACATATTCCTCAATTTTGGCTTTGATCTTCTGAACTGATCCATTTCCTATGTGAGTTTGCAATGTGATTAGTATAAGTACCCAAAAGCCTCTCCTAGAGGTTTCCCAGTGAGCGAAATCATGCTCACCACGCATCAGACCACACTTCTCATATCCAGGGGCCATTGCTTCGGCAATTGGTGTAGTCAACGCTCTGTTGGCGTCTTTCTGGGCATCGTCGATTCCCATCCGACTATGGGCGGCAAGTCGCACAACCTTCAACTTATAAAGCTCGAGTTGTCGGTTGAGCTTGAAGATTGTAGACGATTCATCGTGGTCGTAGTCATGAATCCCAAGTTGCTTCATGACATCCTCGTGAAACGCGTCGAGTCAGCGGGTTGCAGAAACAGAGAAATTACCGAGCACGCCTGGGATACTGAACTGAAAGAAGTTTGCCCAGGTCTCCGTCAGGTTATCCGTGATGGGTCTCAACAAGTCTTCGTTGAAATTGTTTGACCTCCATGTGCCGCGGCGGCGAAACGTTGCCTTCAGCGTAGAGAAGTTCATGTTGCCCCAGCTAATGGCGGTAGGGACTGCCGTGCGACTGGCAGCGGAGCTCAAGCGCTTCATCTCCTCATACAAGACAGTCTCTGCTGCCAAGTGCAACTTATCGCGGTAATCTTCGACCTCGCCGTTCATATCTTATTGAGTGTTATTTTTCGTGTTTCATTCAACCGAGATGGAAGCCAAACTTACGGCATTGAAGCGTACCCACATCCCCTTTAGACGCTCCCCGTCAATCGTGGCTGTGGTCTCTGCCGTGTCCTGCGCCCATATCGCGATGGAGTTGAGGATTTGGCAGATGTTATTGAGTATCTCTTGGTACTTCGCGATTCGAAGCTCTTCAGTCAGCTTCTGAGCATGAGCTTGGAGCTGAGGGGTGTCTGTGTCCTCCTCGGTGTCGAAGCCAGGCGTATCATCATCGTTGTTGGCCACGAGACCTTGCATCCCCTGGTATACGAGGGTACTGGTGCAGAAGATTGGAGTCAAAGCGGACATTTCGTCGTAGTCTCGGGACTACCCATCGGCTAGGCCATGTCCATCGGAGTTGGATGAATCTTGACGATCAAGACTAAATTGGTTATCAATCAGTTTCAATGCCTCCTTAGCGTCGTTGCTCACTTACTCTTTGAAACCTCTCGCGAGGTGCTTCCTGACAGCATCTCGGCAAAGCTTGTTGCGTCTCCGAATCAGACGTGCATGGACCTCATCCATCAGCTCTCGCTTGTCTTGTTTCAACTCCGCGAGCTCTTCGTGCTTCTGAGCAATTGGGTCGGAATCAAGGACATAATCATTAATCAGTCCGGTTGGTGTATTGAATACTGCCTTCTCCGCTTGCTTGACGGGCGGCTCGGTTCGCGCTCGTTTTGCTGCGCGACCCGCGTCGACGCTGCTGGTCGAGGCCCGAGATGTCTTGCGACGGCCTCGGACAACCATGAGCTCCTTTTCTAGAGCCATGATGCGGCGACCTAGAGCTTGTATCTGTCCCCATGTCGTCTTAGTATCCTTATCCAGCTTCGACTTCATGCTTTCTATTCCGGAGCTGATCGTCATTTCGTCAGTCTTTGAGCAAATGGCGGTCAAAGCCGAGAAAGCCCCATCAAGCTTGAGTTGACGCTTGATAGAATTGCTGATGATGTCCTTGGCTGTCTTTTTATCGACAGCTCTGTTGATTGGAGCCACCACCCAGACCCCCGAACAGGACTTGATGTACTCGCTCACTACCGCAGCTCTCGCTGCATCCCAATCCTGGTGGCCGGGCTACCAGACTCAACATCAGCGACCTTCCATGCAATCAAATTCCAGACAAAATGCAACATACCAAGTCTATGATTGCAATGCCATTAGCTAGCACCCTGGCTTTGGTAAAGATTCTGACAAACTTCACCAATGGCCAGTATGCCGCGGTATCGTCATCCTTGTCTTTCGAATCAGACGGGGATGTGAAAGAGAATGTCAAAAGTCGCAAAGCCGTCTTTCAGTAAAATCTGGTTGCTCAAATACCGGGAGAAAATCGAATGCGGCTATGGTGATAAGTATTTGGGGTTGACGTCGGGATCTCTGGAGACGGAACGAAGAAGTGGGAATAGCCTCATTTCAAGTAAGGCAAGGACTGCAAGTAACGTTGCCGCGATTAGTTCTTATTCGGCCCTCCGCACATTTGCCCAGATTACTACCTGTGCTTCTTTCTTTTCTCAGCTACTTACTACGCAACGCTTGAAGAGGAAGGCGTCAAGATAATTCACTTCGGTCAAGCCGTAGTGGAGGATTTGCTTGACCGAATCCACCGAGATAAGGCAGCAAAGATAAGTGGCGAGCCGAACCGGGGAAAAGACCTCATATCAGATCTTATCAGATCCTTGCCAGCGCAACCCCACCATGCGAACCCCGCGGTCCGCAATCCGCAGCGACGCAGGCCGAGGCGGGCTGCCCCTCACCAGCAAAGCCGACCATATCCCTCTCTCACACCACCCGAGTCAATAACGACACATTGCAACGACACACGCGGGCGCAAACGGATTTCCTCTGTCGCAAAGCATTTTTAGCATACGAAACTGGGCGCAAACGCAAGGAAAGAAACATCACAACCATGGCGCAAGTTGAAAATCAAGTAGCAGGCGCAGGGGAGCTCTTCGTCAACGGGCGCATCTTCTTGCACAACGCCGAAGCCGGCCTCGAGACACAACCCACCTTTGCCGAGAGCATGTTCGTCGCCAACGGCATCATTGAGAACATTGGCACAACAGACGACCTCAAAGCAAGACATACATCGGGAGAGGTCACCACACACGACCTGAACGGCAGGACAGTCCTGCCGGGCTTCATCGACGGACATGTGCACCTTCTCCTCCTCGGCCAGTCGTTGCGCAAAGTGAGCCTCGAGAACTGCACATCACTTGAGGAGATCCGCGCCGCCATCAAGGCATACGCCGACGCCAACCCGGACGTCCCGCGCATCATGTGCAAGCTGTGGATGCACTCCATGACCCCCGACGGCGTCGACAAGACCATGCTCGACGACATCGACCCCCGACCAATCTTCATCGACACAAAGGACCTCCACTCGACCTGGTGCAACACAGCCGGCATCAAGGAGCTCGGCATCGAGAACATGCCGGATCCGTCAGGAGGCAAGATCCACCGCGACGCCGAGGGCAAAGCGACGGGTCTCCTCAGCGAGGCCGCCGTGCTCACCATCGTGTGGCCTCATCTCGCCCAAGTCGCCCCCAAGAGAGATCGGATGGACGCCATGAAGGACGCCGTGCAGACATACAATGCATCAGGCTACACAGGGCTGATTGAGATGGCCATGGACGAGCCGGCATGGGACGCAGCGTGCTCGCTCCGCGCCGAGGAACCCAACCTGCCCATGCGCATCCACGCCTACTGGCTCATCAAACCATCCGAATCCGAAGAGGAGCGCTTCAAGCAGGTCGATCGGGCCATCGAACTCCACAACGAGCTGAACAAGATCACCTCCCCCGACCTGCGCATCGTAGGCATCAAAATCATCACCGACGGCATCATCGACGCCTGCACCGCCCATCTATCCGAGCCCTATGCCGAGGTGGGTTCCCCCCCGCCCTTCTGGAGCGCCGAGTGGCTCGGCCCCGTGGTCGCGAGGGCAGACGCCGCCGGATTGCAAATCGCCCTGCATGCGATAGGCGACGCAGCCATCAAGAACGCAGTCAACGCCCTCGCCAACCACGCGACACCGGGTCGCCGCCACCGCCTCGAGCACATCGAGATGGCATCCCCCGAGGACGCAAAACACCTGGGCGAGCTGGGCCTCACGGCCTCGATCCAACCCGTCCACGCCGACCCGGCCATTCTCCGCGCCTGGCCGCGCCTCATTGGTGCTCACCGCTGCGAGCGCGCCTTTGCCTACCGCGAGTTCGCAGACCACGGCGCGCTGCTCGCACTCGGCAGCGACAGCCCCACGGCTCCCTGGGCGCCGCTGCAGAACGCCTACGTCGCGACGACGCGACGGTCTGCCAGGGAACCGGGGTACGACGTGGTCGTCAACGAGCACTTCAAGCTGGGCGTGTGCGAGGCCATCACGGCGGCCGCATTCGGGACTGCAAAGAGCGTGTTCGCGGAGGATCGGACGG
Source organism: Colletotrichum salicis (assembly GCA_001563125.1). Lineage (NCBI taxonomy): Eukaryota > Fungi > Ascomycota > Sordariomycetes > Glomerellales > Glomerellaceae > Colletotrichum > Colletotrichum salicis. The sequence goes on from JFFI01000164.1 coordinate 103,306, forward strand.
GTTCTTTGCAGGTTGGCAAGCGCGCGGACTTTGTGGTGGCGGAGATGGATTGGACGCCGCAGGGCCTGCTCAAGGGCGAGATCAAGGCCACCTGGTTTGACGGGCGGAGGGTTTGGGCGTCTTCACACGATGCGTAGAGTGTTACTGGGGAGATGGGAACTGCCTCCATCCGTTCATGTTCGAATCAGACTTTTTGTTTTTTGGCCGCGGTTGCTGCTATTGACTGTCTGCTTTCAGTACATACGCCCCGTATATGCAGCCGAGAGGCAAAATCAAAGCCAGCCAATTGGTGGTGTTCGCGTACCAAGTATTTGTCGGCTCCCACATGTTCAGATATTTGTAAATAAAGGTTCGTGTGTGCTTTCTTCGTGTGTGTGCTGTGCGTTTGATTGTGTCTCTATGCGAAAGAGAGAACGCAAGTCAGTGTGAATAGTGTGAGTAGGAGTTGTTCGTGTGTGTTAGACAGTATGCCAGCCGGCGCAGTATTCTGGGAATAGTTTCATCCCATCTCGTGCGTGTTTCCGGCTCTGCGGCAAGATGGCACTGGCCGCTCCCCAGTCCCGCAATCCCCAGTCTCTCTCACGCAATGCCCCGATCGGGGAAAGGTTGCAAATCCACACCAACTCGGGATAAAGTCGCGCTGGGTTCTTCGTGAGTGGCTCGGACAGTGGTCACGTCAAGGGTGTTCTCGGGAGGATGAGAAAGCTGCCTGCCAAAGGGCAAATGGCAAACCCAGACAGGGATCATCCCGTGTGCTTCTGCATGTCTGTGATATCAGAGATTCCAAAAGAGGCTCTGGCAGCGGATGTCAAAACCCCCATTTCAGCACATGGAGGGTGTGGTGGTGGCCCACTCTCTCGAGATGCCGAGGGATGGATCGTTTTCTCGTCCCAGACTCTGGATGGTGGTCAGTACAAGAAGACGGTCATGACCCCACGAACTTGGACGGATCGGGCCAACCAACCTTCTTTCTCCATTCAGATCTCCTTCTCAGCTTTGATCCTTCCAAGGAAACACACGGACACATTTCACATCCTCTCGTGATCCACCCAGTCTGTTGAAGCACAACCTCTCATATCACACGATGCAGCCTCAAATCAGCCTGTCGGCGCTCGCCGCCCTCGTCCCCATGGTTCTGGCCCTGCCCCAGCAGCAACCTCCTCCACCGGGTCCGCCAGCCGCTTGCGCACCGGTCAACATCATCGTCGCCCGCGGTAGTCTTGAGGCACAGGGTGCCGGTCTCCTGGGCAACATCGCCATGAACGCGTCGATGCAGATTCCCGGCTCCGTCATCACGCCGTTGGTGTATCCGGCACAACTCGATCCGTATCCGCCCTCCGTGTCGGCTGGTGTCATGAACATGACGACTCTTCTCAACCAGCAGGCGCAGCAGTGCCCTCAGTCAAAGCTTGTCTTGATGGGATACTCTCAGGTATGTGGCTCCCGTGAACTTGATGCAATGCCGTTGTGTGTCTGACGTACTATAGGGCGCACAAGTGTCACTTGATACTCTCTGCGGTACCACGGATGGCCCCAACTTCAACACGACTGTTGCTCAGGCACCCATGGTCGGAAGCAAGAGTAAGTCACCATATATCCGATCCCTCGTGTCAGTCGTGACCAGTCGCTGACATGGCTCAATAGTCGCTGCTGTCGTCTTGTTCGGCGACCCAACTTTTATCGCTGGCCAGCCCTTCGCCAAGGGAACCTCGAAGAAGAACGGCGTATGTAATCCTGACATCGATCGTTAACCCCGTCCGCGGTTGACTGACCATCTCCTCGCAGATCTTTCCTCGCATGGACCTCGGCCCATGCCAGGCCTTGCAAAGCAAGTTCGCGTCCTTCTGCGACGACACGGATCTCTTCTGCGCCTCGGGCCAGAACTTGACCGTCCATCTCGGCTACTTCTCGAAGCAGGACTACATCTCCCAGGCATCGACCTTCATCGTCCAGCAGACCAAGTAAACCAGACGTATAGACAAAGGTATAGCAGTAGTGTGACACCCGAGAAGCTGGCGACTCGGGGAGTGCTTGTCGATCAGGCCAGGCACCTAGAATGACGAGGGGATGTAATGCTTTTACGATTCTTGACGATAAACTTCTTTTTCTTTTTGCTGCGGTAGCATTTTCAGTCCGGTCTTGATGATCGACGCATGGAGTTTCGTGGTGGAGGCAAAAGGACACACTAGTTGTAGCGTTTTTTCTGATATCAGCAGAGGCCTTCGATCCAGAACAACTTGAATAAACGAAAAGATTTAATTCTCAAAGGACTGGAACATCTATCGTCTGTGCTCGTTTCGTCAACCGATGGATGTGGGTCTGCAGAGAAAACAGGGTGGGGGCGATGCAACCTGCCTGCTAGCCGAATGCGGAAGCGAACTGCCAGTGTGGGAGCCTGTGTGTCATTAGTCATCTCTTACCGAATCATCTCACCCACCTGGCACACCTACCTTGAGAATCCAACCGGCACCGATAAAGGGCAAAATGCGATAAGCGGCGATAAGCGGCGATAAGCAGCCACAGTGGCTTCCGACGAAGTCCTCGTCAGATTCCTTTCAGACAGTTCAAACGCTCACTCAAACGATCACCCATCAAAATACCAGGTGTATCGCGTCGATATATCACATTCCTAGTACACAAAGATAAAGTCCTCGTTCTTGAGATCCGTCATGTCCTGCAGACCGTGATCCTCCTCAATCGCACGGTGTTGGTGTTGCGGGTCCTCCTCAATCTCGACCGCCTTACCCTCCTGCTTATCCTTGTTGCGCATCATCGACTCGTCAACGATCAACGTGCTCTTGCCGAGTGCTTCACGGCGCTTGGCGTGCTGCACGTTGAGGTACTTGAGGTAAAGAGGAATCAGGCTGTACGGCCAGTCAGTCAACGATATGCAAAATAGAAAAGGGACGGGGAAGATGACTTACGCTCCCATGATGGCTACGAGGACAAACATGATGAGGTTGGAAATCAGTCCAGGGCGGTATACTGGGGCGTCATCAACGGAGTACAAGAGCGGTCCGATAATGTTACCCGTGCACATGCCGATGAAGACAACGGCAGCCGTGGTCTTCTTCTTGGTGTCGCCGGCTGTGTTCTGTGCCTGCCATGTGAAGATGAGAGGCGTGATGGCAGCTAGTGCAGAGACCTGATTATCGCAAGTTAGTACGTTGCGCACATGCATGTTGTTGCTTCATCCACTGGAGCCTTACCAAGTAGTACCCAAACAGCAGAACCCCCTTGTGCTCACGCGGTACGGTGAGCATCAGAACGGTACCGATCGCAGGGATAATTGCCACGCCTGCGATAACGATACCCTTCTTTTGGATTCGAGTAGCGATCCAGCCGCTTCCCATGATGGCGATGATCTGGATGGCACCGAAGGGGATGTTGAATAGGATGGTTGTGAAACTGCTGTATCCAAATGACTGAACGATCAAGTTACCAAAGGTCGAGATGCCACCACTGGCGATGCTGCAAAGAACTTGTTAGTACTGCAACAATACATGTAGACGATGGTCCGAGAAACGTACGAAATGGCGATGATTAGAACGAACCAGCACCATGTCTTCAAATCCAGGAACGTCTCCCAGACGTGGTCCCAGCGCCAGACTCCAGACTGAATGCCCATCTGGTTTGCACGGAGTCTTTCAACAGCAATGACCTTTTCCCTCTCGGTCAGGTACTTGGCAGACATGGGCGAATCGGGCATGAATATGAGGACGACAACGGAGTAGGTGACGGTGAGCAGGCCGCAGAACCTATATCACGGGCAGGATTAGCAAGGCATTCTCGGCGTCGAAGCAACCCACCTCAAGATCCTATGTTGATGACGTACAAAAAGATGATCTGGTACTTGTAGAGCTTATCGCTGTTGATGTGGCCCAGACCGTAGGTAAAGAGACTTCCGACGATGAACGTCACGCCGTTCATGGCGTTCCAGGAACTAGTGACCAACGTCTGTTCGCTTCTTCTCCACCAGGTAGTCGTGACAGCCAAGCATGACGGCGCAATCATGGCTTCGAAAGAACCGAGCATGAACCGCAGGCCGAGGAGAGATTTGAAGTCAGTGCACGAGGACATGATGGCCAGGGAAGAGCCCCAGAGGAGAATGGCGGCAGCGATAACCTTTCCGTTGGGCAGCTTGACGAGGATCCAGGCGGCGACGGGTTGCATGACGAGTTGGGCGATGTAGAGGATGGAGCCGAGCCAGGAGTACTGCTTCCCGACGAGCTGTGCGTCTTCTTTGATGCCGAAGACGGAAACATAGCTATTGATGTTGATATCTCAGGAACCTGGACGTGTTGGACGGCCTAGATGCGGATTCACTCACCTGAGGGAACTCTTGTCCATCTGCTGGAAGAAATACGCTCCGAGAATCAAGGGCAGAATACGAAAGTTGATCCTCTTCAGAACGGCTTGCTCTTCCTCGTACGTGAAAGTCGTGTCACCACCTCCGTGCTCAGCAAGGAACTTTGCCGCCTTCTCTTGGACCGTGTTCGCCGGAGCCGGTGTTTCGGGGACGGGCTCGATCGCGTCGACGGTAGGACCGCCGACCTGATCCTCGGCCGGGGCTTGAGAAGCCATGTTGGATCTTCGGTCTCGCACGGGGATGACCCAAACAGGTGTCGTAGAAGTATCGATCAAAAAGGTGGTGCCGTGCTAGTGGTGCATATGTCGAGCACACCGTTTAAAAATGAAACTGCAGCGCCTTGATGGGAAGAAGGAGAGTAGCAGACACCCGACGATGTGGTTCGAACTCGATCATCTTTATCCGTCATATACCCTCAAGCGACAAGCCCCCTTGTCCGCCCCCAGCAACCGGTTTCCTCTCAGCCGGAGACGAACGGGAAACCCGAGCGTGGAGGCTCAACATCGATCTACCTTGGCAACACCTGACTCCCGCGTTGCGTATGCCCATCGTGTAGTGTCTTGCGGTCTTTCTTGCTAATAGCCGGAGATTAAGTCTGCCTTCCAAGTCGGATGGCACGTTGCCAAGATTGCTTGCCGGTTGCTTGGCAGAGCCCAAGAGATCCCTCGGAAACACTCCAGTCCAAATTCCAATGTTGTTCCTCACTGGAGGGAAAACTTCAGGCAATATGCGAAGCCGAGACATCAGGGACCTCTGTCAAATCAAATCTCAGCCCAACCCCTGAGGGTCATCGTTTACCTTACGAGTCGTGCGCAACCCTGCCAGGTCAATCCAAGTCTAGTTCAAAAGAGTCTGGGGTAACGATCTACCGTTTACGAGCGGGTGGCTGGAATAGCCAAGTTGAGAGGGCCAACAAGGGGCTTTCTCTGGGCTGACGTTGCGCTCATTCCCACTTCTTCCCCAAACTCTCTCCGCACGCTACTCTCTCGAGTCTCCAGTCCTCGTTTTACCCCAGTATTCCCGACATTTCCGACCATTGAAGCGGAGAGCCCACCCCGCGTTCCGCTTCATCGTCTCCCCGCATTGTGGAGATTGCGAGCGTCGAGTGACTGGTTCACGAGTCGGGCATTCAGACCCCCGCGCCCAAAAACGGATTGCCATTTTGGCTAAATTCGGGCGTTTGGGATATCTGATCCCGAGTGGGATTCGTGCCGGGGGCCGGGACTGCATGAGATCTCGCGGATTTTGAGTGCCATCTGCCGAAGTCATGACGACTCCGATAACGCGGGTTTCGGTCTCTCAATAAACTCGCTCTGCCCGTCACAGTTCAGCGTCAGTTCCGTTCTCTGCAATTTCAAGGCAGTCAGTCTGTGGACTTCCTGAATCCGACAAAATCTGACCCTGGCACCTCGAAGTACAGCAATCAACACGAACCGAGTACATACCTGACCTCCACAATGGGCGAGACAACACAGAAGAAGCGGTATGCCATCGTCGGCACCGGTGGCCGATCGGGCTTTTTCTACACGGCCATTGCAAAGGACTACAACAGCACTTCAGTCATTGTCGGTCTCTGCGACACGAATCAGACGCGCATGGATTATGCCAACTCCAGATTGAAAGACCTCGGTCACGGCGAGGTCCCGACCTACATCGCAGCCAACTTTGACCAGATGATCAAGGACACCAAGCCGGACGAGGTCATCGTCACGACCATGGACCGCACACACAACATCTATATCGTACGAGCAATGGAGTTGGGCTGCAACATCGTCACCGAGAAGCCAATGACCATCGACGCGCCCCGTTGCAGGGAGATCTTTTCGGCAGTCGAGCGAACAGGCCAGAAGGTGCGCGTAACATTCAACTACCGCTACGCACCGCACAACACAAAGATCTTTGAGATCATCAAGTCCGGCGCCATTGGCAAGGTGACGAGCGTGCACTTTGAGTGGATGCTCAACGAGAACCATGGCGCCGACTACTTCCGTCGTTGGCACCGCGACAAGCGCAACTCAGGCGGCCTCCTTGTGCACAAGTCGACGCATCACTTTGACCTCGTCAACTTCTGGCTTCAGACGCGGCCGCAGACGGTTTACGCCCAGGGCGATCTCAAATTCTACGGACGAGAAAACGCCGAGGCGCGGGGCGTGACGAAGTTCTACACGAGGGCGCACGGGAGCGAGGCAGCAAAAGACGATCCCTTTGCACTGCAATTGGACCAGAACCCGCAGCTCAAGGCCATGTATCTGGATGCGGAGCACGAAGATAGCTACTACAGAGATCAGAGCGTGTTTGGCGATGGCATTAGTATTGAGGATACGATGAACCTGCTCATCCGGTACCGCAATGGCGCGGTGATGACATACTCTCTGACAGCATATGCGCCGTGGGAAGGATTCCGCGTCAACTTCAACGGCACGGGCGGCCGCCTCGAAGTTGAGGTTGTCGAGAAGAGCTACGTGAACTCTGGAGGTAGCCAGGCTTTGGAGGGAGCGATTGAGAAGCGGACGATGCTGCTTAGGCCACTGTTTGGACCTCCTCAAGAGATTGATCTTGGCGAGGCCAAGGGTGCCCACGGCGGCGGAGATCTTGTGCTGCTGGCGGATCTGTTCGGCGAGCCGGTTTCTGATGAGTACATGCGGGCTGCCAGTCACATTGATGGGGCGGCGTCTATCTTGACAGGCATTGCAGCCAATAGGTCACTGGCAACTGGACAGGCCGTCAATGTGGATGACATCTTGGTGGTGCCCTGAGAAATGAGAAAGATGGAAGCCCGAGTCAACGATTCAACGTGATGATAAATATGCAATGAAACAGGATAGAATGGACAACAAGTAGACACGAACTGTATCAATGGCACCCAGCTTTTATGATCACACCCTCTGCTGGGACTAAAGGTAGTGAAAAAAAGAAAAAAAAAAAGCCCCAGGAAAACAAACAGGATAACAACGTCGCAAATAAATCACCATCTATAATTGCTTTCTAATCATAACCTATCTGGTTTGGAGGGGTACACGAATGTTAAACGCGGGATATCGACTCTCTGTGGCGATACCTGCATGCTATGCCAACTCACATTCGATCAGACTTTCGACTCCATTACCACCACCGTGGATGTCCAGGATTCTCAGTCCAGCCTTCTCCAGAAGACTCTGCCACTCCACGCGTGTACGCTCCTTACTACTAACCAAGGTCAACATCATGATATCCTGTCCAGTGTTTTGCCAGTCGGCACCAGTATCGGGGATGCAGTTCTCATTGACCAACAGCCTGCTGTATCCGGGCTTCATCGCAGCCGTGGTGCGTGCAAGGATCTCCTCGCACTTCTTATCCGGCCAGTCATGGAGAACCGAATGCATGTAGTAGGCTCGGGCACCTGAGTACGTGGCGCGTTAGGCTTGAATGTCTTTAACCAGAGAATGAGGGGGGTGGTTCTTACCTTTTATCGGTTGTTCAGTGAAAAAGTCATGTCCCATCCTCTCAATCTTCTCGTCAAGCTTTTCAATCTGGTTGATGACAGTCGGGAGATCCTGGACGACAAGCCTACCGGGAGCATTAGGGTGCTTTTTCCGGAACTCATCAACGTCGTGACCAAAGCTCCCTCCGACGTCAACAAGAACGCCGTTTTCGGAGTCGTCAAATCCGTCAACCAACCGTTCCTTCACCGGGTAAATGCCTTCGTCCATCCAGCTAGGTCGGCCCTGGCGGTATGCGCCCATGTGCTGAGCGAATTGCATCTCGTATGGGTGGTTTGCTGCGAGCCAGCTGAAGCAGTCAAGTTTAGTGTTGTATCCATACTGTAGGGGTCCGTTGAAGACATCGTGAGGCTCGCGGTAGTTAGTCTTCTTGGCGAACTCGTGAAACTTAGCCAGGGACTCCATGCAGGCTCCAGCGCTAAATGTTGATGATTATTAGCTTACAGGATTGATTCAAAGTAGGGGTATGCGCCAAAGAACACTGGCACCTTAGTCTCTCAAGTGGACTGGGTGGTTAAGAGGTGGATTTGACTTACACGCAGGGATAGCCAGCGCCCATGCTAGTGATCGTGAGCGCATCCGAGAAGTGGGTCGGTTTGTACTCGTCAGGTCCAGTCTCAGTGATGTAAAGCATCGCGCCGAGATGTCTCATGATCCGTCCTGTTGTGAGGCAGAAAGAGTAAGCAGTAGCCCAAGAGTCTCATCTCGTGTGATGCGACACACCCAATAAAGCAGGATCGTGTCCTAGTTTCAAAGCTAGGTCAGAGACTTTTTGAGGCTTCTTGTTCTGCGCCAACAACGCAAAGAGACCAGAGTCAACTGCGTACGTAAGGGCAGTGAAGGCAGCTGGCTGATGGGAGATCTTTAGCAAAATTGTTCAAGGTTGTGAGGAAGGTCGCCTTACTTGTGCCCAGCAATGTTTGATCATGGTCTCGCGCGGTGTCTCCAGTGCATGTACCAGTAAACGGGCGCTCTGTAGCATGCTTAAACGTGCTGTGTCGTTACCTTTGGCGACTACGCCAGTGAGGTTGGCAATGTTCTTCACATGATGTTCCACGCTTGGAAGGTCGCACGCAGCCAGAGCAACAGATAAGTCAGCCTCGCGGGATATCTCGCTCGGGATAGAACCCATGGTGCTGTATGATGAAGGTAATTATGGAGGAAGAAAATTGCTAAATCGTTTGGGTAACAGTCGGCTAGAGGGAGACAGTGGGGATGAATGACTTAAAAGAGGAATCACCGCAGCCTACTGTTAGAGAGATCAGAGTCTAGTGACCTTTTTCCGGAGGCATGGCTGGGTAATATGAGAAAGAATTGACCGGCAAGTTGAAACGCCTCCCCAGACATTTCCAATAACACATGCATGCAGAGGGAACACATCAGTCCCGAACTGACAAGACTGGGTACACAATGAGGGATGGTACCTGGCATGGAGTCACAAAAGTCACACGGAGACGATGGGGGACCGGGACAACATGGGCCCGCAAGATGATGTGCAACTTTGAATCGTCTACTCACGATTAATCTCTGACGACCTCGACGTGGTATTAGATGTGCGTCTATGATAGAAGGTAGACCTTATTAGCTTGCAGGTGGCTTAGCGAGTTGCCACAACTGGTCAAGACTCCGGAACTGCGGTCAGAAATAAGGGGCTCATGGCCGTAAAAATATCTGTTGGTGGCACCTTCGTGTTCTTGACCCTATTCCAACAGAGCATGATTCGAGTGGCGATGAAGTCGTCTTGTCCAACAAAAGTACCTGATCAAAATGAGCAAGACGTGCGACTTGCGAAGCTATCGGATTGGACTCGCAGTCCACTCATGCACACATGGGTTCTTTCACTTTATTTCCCAAGGGTGCTGTGGCCTGTAGGCCGGGAGTAGATGTTGTGGTTTGCTGTTGGTTCTAAAATCTGTCAACAAGACTGTCTGATTGGTGACGGAATCCATGCCGGGTGGAAAGGAGCGAGGGCCCCCCGGAGCTTTCGGCGGGGCCGCCGGATGATGTCCATCACGTCCGGGCCGATATTGCGCAACAAACAGCCCACAATGTCCCTTGAATTTAGATCCAACCAACAAGACATTTCTGCTTTAGGCAGATTCTGTTAGTTGGAAATGGGCATCACTACCGACTTCGGTCGCAGCCACAACAGATGGACAGCAATCTGGCCGCACGTTACTGCAGGATGTAGTCTCGATTCCCGACTTCGAGAGATAGCCAGGGGCTGCGCCATCTGGCCCTCCATGCTCTTTGTTGGAAACATCAGTAATATTGTGCTTTCTTGTCTCTCGTCAAAGATACACGGGCCGGCTCAGGTGAGCGTACGTGCGTCTGCACGAGGAGTCCGGGGTGGAGCTCGTCGCCGGACCCCCCTTGATGAACGTTCGTGCTTCCAACTGCGACACGACAGTTTTTGAGTCTGATTCGACATCTCCTTGGCGCATATCTCTGCAGAAGGTCTTCAGCGGGAAGCGCAAGCCATTGGTCTCCGCCTCCTGAGTAGGACCGTGGATTCATCACCCAAACGATTCCACAGGCCTGGGCAAGTTTTCGACTTCATCTTTGGCCATCAAACAATCACCGTTCTGGAAGATGGCGAGTGATAGTTCGACAAAAATCTCCTACTCAACAGAGGATAAAGGCCCTGGGATTATTGTTGCAATATGTATTATTGTTGGAATCAGCACTCTCTTCGTTGCCATGCGGCTATTTGTTCGCATCAAAATCCTTGGTCAAACCCATTTGGATGATCACCTCACGGTTGCATCTTTAGTGAGTTCAATTTTTCCCCCTTGGGTTCAGCAGATCTACTCTCGAGACCAAGAAGCTAACACATCCTGGCGTAGTTGCTCAGCTACGCGACAGTAGCTCTCGAAATTTGGGCTATTCGTTGCGGCAATGGTCGACACGCCGACACGCTTTCCCAAAACCAGCAATCCGCTGCAATCCTATCCACGATTTCAGGATTTCCTCCGAACGTCCTCGCCTATACCGTACCGAAGTTCGCCGTCGTGGCACTACTCGTCAGGATTTTGAACCCAGGAAAGAAGCATCAAGTTATGCTCTGGTGCATGGCGACCGGTTGCTTGGTGCTGGTGTCCCTCTGCATCATCATTTTATTTGCTCAGTGTACTCCGACTCGGGCTCAATGGGAGTTCACGGTGACTGAAAAGAGCTGTTGGAGTCCTTGGATTCTCGTAAATGTTGCTATATTGACAGGAGGTAAGCGCTGCGTCTTCTGCTTCCGAGGTGACTATTGCTGAACCCAATCCATGCCAGCTTATTCCGCTGCCCTGGATTTATACCTTGCAGTCTACCCTGCCACAGTCTTGATGAGGCTTCAGATGAACATCAAGAAGAAAATCATCCTAAGGATCCATGTATGGAACCATAATTGAACGGGGCTGTTCTCAGTTGAAAGTTGTCTAACAAAGCCTTCAGCTCTTGCTTCATCTCCATCTACAAAAGCACACGCCTACCATCTCTTGCAAGCAAAGACTTTACTTGTAAGAAGCCGTTACTCAACATCACTGCTCTAGCTAACAGTCGATAAGATGATAGCGCCGAGCTTGTTGTATGGACCATGTGAGTACTGAAGGAATTTGACCGTGTATGTTGAGTTCGCCTAGCTAACGCTCTTGACAGTGTCGAGGGCAATACTTTAATTATCGCCGCCTGCATACCCATCCTCGGGCCTCTCATAGAGCTCGCGCTTGGGCGTCGAGTTCTGAGTTCAACTGACCGGAAGTATCAGAAGCAAAGCGACCCGGCGGTATTGCGGTCAGGCGGAATTGAGATGAATGGGTCTCGGTCAGTGCCGAGGAATGGAATCGTCGCCGGCAAGACATCAACAACTATCGGTTCACGAATCGACTTGGAAGATGCGAGTAGTCAAGATAGTATTGTCCGAGCGGAGACTGGGCCGAGCCCTCGAGTTCCTGGGATCATGAGGAGGCAAGACATCACGGTTTCGTATGAGAGGGCAGGGGAAGGCTGTGACCAGGAACATGAAGACAACATGAAGTCTCGAAAGTGGGACTCATCGTAGAGCGAGCTGCTAAAGGCTGTTACCATGAGAATCCAAGCCGCTCAAGGATGTCTGGGCTTTTCTTCGTTCCTTCATGATACTAAGTGACCCATTTCCGCCATCTGAATGTTACATCTTTCGATTGAACATATCTAGCACAGCCATGGATCTTTGGAGCTTCTTACGTTACGGCTGTGCCCAAGAATACAGGCACCATTCTGACCGTTCCCGGCCATGAAGGTTCATTGATGCAAAGGCTAACTGAGTAAATGGCATGATAGTCGCCAATGTTGAATGAGCCAAGGCAACTTAAGGTTTTGCGGAATGGAGAAACTATGTCAACACGACAAAAGTCCGCGGCTTCGCCTTCTGCCATTGGCCGGTGGGATCTTGTATATGACCAGACTCAGCATTTATGAGAGACCTACAAAACCCAAAACACCAAAACAAAAGGTTTTTATGGTGACATGGGGACTTCGTAAACCTGGTCAACTGCCTAATAAGTATGTGACAAGCGATACTATATTTAACATTGACTAGATACATTAATACGAATTAATTTTGAATGCACAACCTATGTGATGGGGGCATCTGGATAGTATAAGTACTTGCAGTCATGGGATGTCGGATTGCCGGGAACTAGACACTCGACATAAATATCATCATTTGTCTCAACGGCTCGTTGTAATTTTACACTCAGTATCATTACGGCTTTCATAAGTATTCTGCAGAGAAGATTCGTAATTCAGGTGAGAGACATCGTGACCAAAGGTCACACATCGTTCTGAATTCAGTGTTATTGACCACCCACTAACCTACTTGGTACTCGACTATCACCATCAAGTTCCTCTCCACCATGAAGTTCTACTCGCCCATCACTTTCTTTCTTTTGGCAGGTGTTGCAAATGTACGTCATCGTAATGATTGTAGTTGAAAAGTATCCATTAAACTATTGATGGTTTGGTTAAATTGATGAAGGATAATATACGCTGACCTGCATTTTCCAAATAGGCGCAGTATAAGTGTTATTGCACTGGATCTGGTGGTGCGAACCCTGACACGTTCTCCAACACTTGCTGCGTCACTGCTGATGGAGTCACGTTCCCAGACGGGAAGGACCGAAAAGGTACCTGGCTGAACAACGGCGGCCTCTGCGAGTTCAAGGGGCTTCCTTTCACCCAGAATGAGTTTATCTCCTCCTACGCAGCTTGCTGCAGTAGCACCGGTCCCCAAACTGGAAACAAATACGGAGGTAACTGCTTCAAGTAGACGAGCTAGACTTCAAGTTATCATACATGGCGAGCTTCACGACCGTATGAAACACGGATTGCAGTCACGTTGTTTCCTTAGGCTAGTGTTAGCACCTCGGCCATAAAAAATCACTTTCCAAGTTTCGCTACTAAGACTAGAGCAGTCGATTTCCACCATCCGCTAATTGATTCCAAATTATCAACCAACATGCGTTCCGTGAAACGCACTATTTACAGGTATTAGTACCTGCTAAGTCAAAACGCTAATACTTTGACCTCTCAACTTGATTATAGTGCCTCGTTAAGTCTTGGAAGTGGGGCTCGCGATAGGAGCGGGATGAGGGAAGGAGGATTGAGCATCTAATTTCAATGGGCTTGAGAAGATCTCTGGACTTTCATTACTTTCCTTCATGACTGCGGATCTTTCTATACCACAAACAGTGCGGCACGATGGAGTCAAATGCCTATTCAGACATGCCTAAATGCGTCGGAATCGGATCATCGGGTAGGGGTGGCGATGGACGTGGAGGCGGAGATCGTTCCTGCAGCTTACCACATGAATGCTACTTTGCATGCCCATGTGACATTTCCTCTTTCGAAGAATCAAGCCAGGGCCCATTCTAGTTGCGAGGGACTACAAGGCAGCGACAAGGTCAAGGGAATCACGTCCGACAAATTGCCCAACCTATGCTGCCGGGGAAGCTACGCCTCTGGCACGGGTTTGTACATAAGTAGACCAGCCATCCATCATGTCATCGACCCCTTGTTTCTTTCCGTAGAAGCAAACATATACTAGTCTTGTCCAAGTTCCTTAGATTTATGACAATGGCCTTGGCGACCCCCTCGAGTGTGTTTCAGCCAGATCTAAAGATACTGCCTTGGAGTTGTGGAGGGTCCTTTCTGAGCCTCAGCCGCACTACTTGACTCGCACCTCCTCTGCATCTCGCGCCACAAGAAGATGTATACCTAGTCTCTCAGTGTGTCGCTCTATCGGTGCCCATGTTTGCTCTACGACCTTCGCCCGGAGGTCTTGGCCTAAACGAACCGCCCGGGTTCCACGACTCGCCGTCGCCGACCACCATCAAAGCAACCATATCGTCTATCGAATGGAGCGAGGAGGCCAAGACCGTCTGCGAGGCAAGACTTCAAGAGATGCGCTCCATTCGCCTAAGAGGTAACGTACCTCTGGCCTTTGATAGCGACGTTCGGTTTGACCCTAGCATCTACATGGGCATGTACATCTTCGAGCGCCCATCCCATGATGGGCTGAAACCTGGCGTTGAGGTCACGTACAAGACCTTTCCTGGATACGGCTTTCTCCCCAGGAAAGGGTACTTGACAACCGTCAATGGTCTGACCAACGCCTTCCGGGTCAATCGCCGAATCCAGATCCATGGCACAGACGACGACCCACAATGGGAACTTATGATCCACGAGCTTGATGTGCGTGAGAATATGCCACAAGTGACGTGGAAGGAAAGCTCCTGCGGGATGGCACTCAATGAAGCGGAAGATACTTCCTTCGTGAACATGAAAGGAAAGATGGCTAAGGAATTCGATCATTTCGTTCTCGCCCTGTGCCCCTAGGCAGATTGAAACCCGACAGAGGCTGAGGTGCTAGCTAGCTATGTCACCGGGACTTCTATGGTCCGCGCCGAGCACAAGTTTACAAAGGAAGCCATATTGATATCTAAGCTCTGGGTGAACAAGGTCTGGAGCCTGGATCATTGCTTCAATGCGCTGGCCATAGCCGCGCTCGACCAGCAGCTAGGACTCGACCAGCTCACCGTCATCTTCGACCATCAAGCACCTGACGGCCGTCTTACCGACTCAGTCGATTGGCAGAACATCGAATGGGGATTCACAAAGCCTCCCATTTAGGGCTGGGCCCTTTCCAGGCTGCTCGCCCAGTTTCCAGAAATGAGCGATGCCAAGCTGCAGCCACTCTACGATGCCACCGCCAGGCTGACAGACTTCTGGATGGACACGCGAAGAGGCGGCACCTCGCGGCTTCCGTTCTGGGCGCATGGTAACGATTCAGGATGGGACAACTCCACTACGTTCGACAGCACGCCCATGATCGTCGGGCCTGGCCTGGCGGCATACCTCATTCTCCAGGCCGGCTGCCTCGAACAAGTCGCCAAGCGTCTGCGACGCGATGAAGAGTCCCGGACGTGGGCTGCTATGAGAAGTTTCCTGACAAATGCTCTCATTGAGGGACTTTGGGACGGCGATTCTTTCCTTCTCAAGAATGCCATAACGGGCGAGACTTTCAAAACCATCGCCCTTCTCCACTTTATGCCCCTCGCTGCCGCACGACGTCTGCCAGATGAATTGATTGACAAAATGATCGCAAGTATCATATACAAGCATCTAACGGAGTGGGGTCTAGCCACCGAAGAGGTTGCTTCGCCTCACTACGAGAGCGACGGCTACTGGCGGGGTCCCATCTGGGCGCCTTCGATGCATCTTGTTGAATCGGGCCTACGTGATGCTGGCCGGCTTGAACTAGCGAATGGAATCAGTACGCGCTTTCTACAATTGTGCGAGAAATCGGGCTTTGCAGAGAATTTTGATGCTGTTACAGGTGAGGGGCTCCGGGATCTGTCGTACACATGGACCTCAGCGGTATATCTGGTTCTGAGACGAGAGGCCGTTGAGCGGATGGATGGCAAGTAAATCTCGGAATTCTTAAACTTTGGTAATATTCACGATGAAAGGCGCAATGGATTTCGTAGCTATGTGTACCCAAAGAGTTTAGCCGGACCCTACCTTTGGCTAAATACCTACCTTATGTTATGGTTACCAGGTATTTAACGTTGGATATTACCTGATATCTAATAAGAATTGAAATGACTATTGCTTCATTCAATTTTGCCCTGAACTTCAGCCAAGTGAGGAGGTCACAGTGCCAGACTCAAACATTTGAATTCGAGTACCGAGGATAACTCGCGGGGTGCATAGCCAACTGCATGGGGATTGGTGCGGTAATTGGCCCCCAGCTAAGCACATACATGGAATGTTCCCCTCCACGGCCGCCCAAAGCTTCCCCAGACACCATCAGGTAAAAGTGTGCTTGAATATGAACATCTCATGATTTTACTGCAAGCTGCAGTTGATAAATCTTCATGTGTGGCTACGTTCTTACCTTCTATATGACAGACTCGCCGTGCAGGCTGCCTCCTGAAGCCCCATGTCATCCTACCCCGCGGCCTCGCTCCCCCTTCAATCGGTTGAGGCTGCTGTGACGATGGAACCCTTATTACATGTGTGTAGCATATGCGACAGGAGCTTCATGCGGCGAGATCATTTGAAGCGTCACAAGCAGACACATATCATCGAGAAGCCTATCAAATGTCACTACTGTGGGACAAAGTTCGCGCGCAGGTAACGTAATATCGCTCTGTTCAGATCAAAATCTATGTTCCCTGATCAAATCGTCGAGATGTGTTTTGTCCTTCTCTTAATATGATCTGTTTGATGAATCCCGGTGCTTCCCAACCACCTTGTGTACTCATGACCCCTTTTAGTGATGATAACCATATCTGACATTTTCTTTCGTAGGGATGCGGCGCAACGCCACGAGCAGCTTCACGTTGGCCCAAAGCCGGGCTTGAGGGGTGCCACGGCTTCATCGCGCCTCCTCAAAACATGTTCACCCTGCGCTAGCTCACACATCAAGTGCTCTGGCAATGTTCCGTGCGGACGTTGCGTGGAAAAAAGCCTTGAGTGTCACTAGAATCCCTCTCAACGCAGATATACCGGTTACGAGGATGAATCTCTACTATCAACAGATCCTTTCCAGCAGGATGAAGAGGCCCCCGCTTTTCAAAATAGCGAATGCCATGAACGGCAGCTGAGTGGCTTCTCGTCAAATCCCCCATCAAACCCCAACGGTTCAAGACAACCCCTCGGTGAAGGGGCCCCGATTGAGAAGCAGCCCGTAGGTTCGAACCTCAACAGAGAAACCACAAACAGCGTCCGAGCCATTCGAAGAACATCCCAGACAGGAATAGATGCCGGACGAAATGTATACTCAAGCCCTCAGGACTGCAACATAATGCCATGGGAAGAAGCAACAGTGGACCAAGATCTTCTGGATGCCCAGCAGCCGACCTCATTTCAGGACATTGCAGCATGCAACAATGTTAGTGAGCGGACCCTGAATAGGGCTCGCGCAGACAATACCTCCATTGCGGAAAACAGTCGTACTCCCAGCCAAAGAGGGTCATATCTGGATACGGATCCAAATGAATCATCCCTGAATCGGTAAGACCAGGTGTCGGCGTTCATCACCTACATGCGGGATGGACCATCTGCCACAGATGATCTCGTCCTTGATGGCAGCCATGATACGACCAGTCATAGACAGCTCTATGTCAACGGCTCAGGCTTCCGAGAGTCACAAGCGGACCGTGGCTTCCAAGAACGACACGCCACTATTCTGAGACGTGCGGTGCCCGACTATGACCCTAATCTTAATGCAACATGGTCAGAGGTGCTTTTAGAGGAAATGAATCATGCAAAGAGGCGACCACGAAAGCCTCGATTTACTATCCCAGACTCAGTCTACCAGGAAATTCGGACAAGGCTCTTACCAGAGGCTCAGACATCGTGTCTGCCTGAGAGGTATACTGCGGACATGGGTATTCTTCTAGGCCAAGACACGTTCGAACACCTTATTGAGCAATATTTTGACCATTTTCACATTTTGCAACCTTTTGTCGACCGCTCCCTTCTTAGTATTCCTGTCTAGGGTTGGAGTCTGTGCATTGGAGTTGCGGCCATCGGGTCCCGCTATCTGAGTCTCCCATACCTGACCGACTTTGGCGAGCAACTCTGCAGCGCCCTACATGAGCTGCTCTTGCGAGAGGCAAACATTCGAATCCGAGTAAACTACGAACTATTAGCCATGGCTAAGATGACCCACTCATCAGCTAGATTTTGGTCGTGTACAGGACTGTCTCCCATACATACAAGCCCGGACCCTCGCTATGGTGGACATGTGCCAGAGCCGGTGTCACTCACTAGTGAAATTTGGCTATAGTGCAATCTCTCTTGTCTATAACTCCTGTCTTCAAATCCAGCTCTTTGAAGATGATGACAAAATCTGGCATTATATTGAAAGCCAAAGTGTGGAGCAAGTGTGGCTGGCCTGGCATTTCCGTGAAACGAGACGGCGGACCGGACGCTTCATTTGGGTAAGAATCTCAGACCTTCTGTTTTAGTTGAGATAGAGAGAGATTATTGACACATGGAAGACTAAAGCTTCTCGATGCCTGGCTTGCGCTGGCCGCGAACCAACCTCCAGGCATGTCATCTGGCAAACTGGCGCTGAAGATGCCTTGCGCAGAACAATTGTGGGAGACGACTTCCGCTCAGAGCTGATTCGAAGCTTTTGCTCCCCAATCCAGCAGGGAGAGTAGAGTAGACGCAATTATGGCGGAGGAGTCTATCCGGCCAAGCGTAAGAGATTCATTCGGCAAGCTCTGGAGCAGCCATAGCTCTCCTCGACCTGAGAATCAACTAGGCGTCATCATCATGATACATATGCTGCTGCGCAGGAAATGGGAAATGAGACAGTATTTCGGCGAAGCTCTGCATCTCAAGATTGGATGTTTCCATAAGAAAGGCGGAAGCGTTTCGCAACAACACCAACAATACTTGGGCTCCGTACCCGAGTACGCTGAATGGCGAGACTATGCCTGCGACTGTCTGGACCTCCTTGTCTGGGACACTGTTGGCTTCATAGCGCAACGGTCCATGTTTGAGTGTCCCTCAATTCTACACCTACACCTTTCCCACGTAATCATTCTGGCGCCTGTCGAGGCCCTGCTACGGTGCGCCCATACAAAAGTGACTAGTACGTCCGGTCACAGTCTAATTCCCACATTGGATATGCGCATCTTCGGAAGATCAAACGATATCGCAGGCCACACTTCTCTCCTGCATTCAACGAGACCGATATAAAGCGCGGCTAGCTATTATTCACGCTGGCGCTATTCTCTAGCACGTCAGGCGATTCTCCTCTCACCCCCTTGTGGAACCTTTTGCAGTCTTTGTAGCAGCTTTGACTCTCTGGGCGTTCGGAAAGTTCTCTCCGGGGCGTGAACACATCTGCGACAGCTTGAAATGCAGTAAACATACAGAGCGATTTCCCTCCGGCAAGACTCTTTCGACTGCCGGCCCGTTCCCTTGCACGGATTTATCCGACATATCGTCCTCGCCGGCTGACCACTCTAGCACAAGTACAGATCCTTTACACACACGTCGTCCTGAATCCACGCGTTGCGGTTTCTCGTTGACGAAACGACGCATGCCGCGCTTGTTACAGCTCGATCGCCCGTTAGACGAGGAGTTTGTGCAGTATTTCATCAGGTTTGGCGGAAATACTCAGCTGTTTCTCGAAGGCGTTGACGACCTGTGCTCTCCAGAGGGTCCCTCACAGATATTACAAGAGGCATCGAGGACCTTGATTGAGCAGCCAATGTTTTGGACCATTTCGGAAGGTTATGCGGCTCAATTGGACGCAATAACAGCTAGTATTTCTACTGGTCCTGAAAAATCATAATAGGAAGCGCTTCAAGAACGCAAGTATTGTCTCACTGCTCAAAATCACGTGCACTTTAAAGTAGAAAGAAGTTGATATCACTTTGAGTTACGAAGTGTTCGAAGCAGCCAAATTGGAACATCTACGCACCAGCTCAGTAGTGATGCAAGCCACGTTAGAAACTCCTCGTCCCTTAGGTATAGTAGGTGAGTAGTGTCAAGGGGGCTTCGCGCAGAGTGAAGGAGTCGACAAGGCACTGGTAGGTATTGGTTGTGACTAGCATTCGATCCTATCTTCCTCTAGGATTTTCCTCCGCAGCCTCTGCCTTCTTATGGTTTTGCGGGTTGATTAATAATAGTCCGCTCTGACCTACTCCGTAGCCGGTACTCCCCCGGTTCTTTGCCGGTGCTCCCCCCGTGCCCCTCCGGCGCACCTGACTGCGGTGCTCCGGTGCCCTTCCGGCGTACCTGATACGATCCCCCCCCTCCTAGGACCCTGTCCTAGGGTCCTCCGTAGATTCTTTCCGACTCGGTGGTTGCTAGCGTAAGCGCCGGTATCCCTCTGTAGGTCGGCGTCCGGGGGGAGGGTCTAGGAACCCTCC
>JFFI01000167.1:6926-26464 GCA_001563125.1 Colletotrichum salicis
AATGGGCTGTTTCAACGGGAAAAAACCACCCCCCCCCGTGGGCAGGGAAACCCCAATCCCCCCAAACCCCCCCCCCCCCCCCCCCCCCTTTTTTTTTTCTTTTTCGCACACGTATACTCACTCGCACCCTTCTCCAGACCGTTCTCTTGACAGGCGCCTCCGAGGGCATGGGCCGCAGCGTCGCCCTCCAACTCGCCGCAAAGGGCGCAAACCTCATCCTCATAGCCCGCAACGCCGCCCGCCTCCAAGAGCTCCTCGCCGAGTGCAAATCCGCCGCCAAGAACCCGTCCACCCAGCGCTTCACCTACATCACCGCCGACATCACAAAGGAAGACTACGCCACGCCCCTCCTCGCCGAGGCCACGAGCTGGAACGGCGGCCGCAGCCCGGACGTCGTCTGGTGCATCGCCGGCATGGCCTCCACTGGCTTCTTCACCGAGGTGCCATTCTCCGAGACCCGCAGGAACATGGACGTCAACTTTTACGGCACCGCCGAGATGGCCCACGCCATCCTGCGCGTCTGGCTCGCGCCCGAGGCCCCCGTCGAGGCCGAGCCGCGCCACCTCATCATGACCACCAGCGTCGTCGCCTTCTTCACCGTCGCGGGGTACGCACCCTACGCCGGCTCCAAGTGGGCCATTCGCGGCCTGGCGGACACCCTTTCGCAAGAAGTTGAGCTCTACCCGCAAAACGTAAAGGTTCACGTCGTCTTCCCGGGGACCATCACCAGCCCAGGCCTGGAGAAGGAGAACTTGTCCAAGCCCCAGATCACGCACCAGCTCGAGGAGCTCGACCCCGTCCAGTCGCCCGACGAGGTCGCCAGGGCGGCCATCAAGGGACTCGAGCGCGGGGATTACTTTGTGACGGTGGCGTGGCTGGGTAGCTTGATGAGGTGGAGTGGTCTCGGCGGTTCCCTGCGTAATAACTGGGTTGTCGACACGCTAGGCATCTGCCTCTCGTCCTTGGTCTGGATCTTTATCTTGCCTGACATGTTGAGACAGATTAGGAATTACGGCAAGAAGCACGGGCATCCTGCGACTTATGCTAAGCCCCAGCCGAAGCCCAGTTCGTGAGGACTCGTGGTGTTTGAGCTAAGAAAATGGAAGATAATTGATACCCCATAATGTTTATTATTCACAACTCCAGAATTCCACTATGAGGTTGCCATGTTTTATCTGACACCCTACAACACAGGGTCGGTGATTGACCACAGACTACGATACTGGATGACCTGGCCCTATTACTATACACCAGTCTCTTTCGGCCGTTGATCAATGTGTCCATTGAAGATCTGCGACAGGTGCGTTTCCGTCCTGGCAGTCAGCGGCTGCAAAGCCGCGAGCAATGCCTGATATTCCTTCCCTTCTATCTGCGACTTGAGGTGTTCCGCCTTCTTTGCCCTGTTGTGAGAAGACGTGTAGTGTGTTAGTGAGCTTCAACTTTTTTCTTTTTCTTCTTTTTCGCTGGCGCATCTTCTGAACAGCATCATAACAGAAAGAAAAAAGAAAGAAAGAAAAAAGGGCCAGTTCAGAGACATTCCCTCTCCTTCCATGTACGTTGCTGAACGAAAGCCGTCATCATGTGCGTGCAGAGAGCGCAAAGCAATATCTAATCCATGGCCCGAGGTTGTGCAGTTGAGAAGTTGGGTGCTTCTGAGGGCTGGCGCCATACTTGCAGGTTTTGATCATTCAAGGAACAACGTCTTTGCGGTCTTTTCTTCTTCCGCCAACCTTATGAAGGAAGCATATGGGGTCTTGGGGAATCTATATTCCTTCACCACCTGACTCATGATTCGCCTCCCGAGTCTACCGTTATCTTCATGGAACTCCGAATAGTAATTCAATGCTTTGTTCATCGCTGTCACGTACTGGGAGAAAAGTTTTCTCTAGAAGTCGCAGCATCAGCCCTAATGGGTCAAGGTCCCAAACGATCGTCGCTGATGCTCTAGCGGTGACGTGTTTCCAAATCCCGCACAGCGTCAAAATTGCCAAATACAGACATCAAGGGCCGTCTTCTCGAAGGACCACAAATCCCGACTGGTTTAAGCTGACAAACTTTGGGTTCCGGGGACAACTTTGCCAACTTTTACTAACTGATGAATAACGTAAGTGTCGTTTATAGCATGATGCCTCGCTGTCCGTGTATACCTACTTATAGATAGGACCTGTCCATGATCACTTGAACTTTAGGTAGAATCTCGTTTCGTGCATCAACCACCTCAACCATTTACACCATGTCCACCACATCACCACCCACGACGCAACCGGCAAAGCCGTCTTCTCCCACGCCTCAGGGACCTGGGAATCGCACCAAGTCCCCTCGGGCTCGATTCAAGTCGTTGCCTCCACGCACAACACACCGCTCGACCTCTCCAGCGAGGCAGACATTGAACAATACAAAATCGACCGCACCCAGTCCCTATTTCTGAGCTCGCGCGTCATCACACCAGACAAGGGCACCTCGGCGCTCGTCACGGTCCTCAACCCCGGCGAGGAGTGGCCGATACACAGGACCATGACGTTTGACGTGGTGTATATGCTCGAGGGCGTGGTGGAGCTGCACCTCGACTCCGGGGAGAAGCGGGTCGTGCAGGCCGGGCGACTCGGTCACCCAGAGGGGGGACGAAGCATAAGTGGGGTGAATGTCACGCCGGATGGCGGGGTAGCCAAGTGGATTGTCTTTGCGCAGGCCGCCGGGGATGTTGGTTATGCTGGGGGGGGGGGGAAGAGTCTTTCCAATGAATGGGATTGATCGTTTTCTTCTTGATCATAGGAGGAATCAAGATTTCTCTTAATGCTTGGTTGTGGATGATCATTCTATGCTCAATGCAACCAATCTTCAATGTATATAGCTGCTTTACATATGGGAAAGGCTACCTGTATGAATGTCGGCGAGGCTGGCAGTCAATTCTTGTTGGGTAGATCACCGTCCACACACGATTTACAGCTTGCTAGCCAATACAGCCGCACGATACATTTCCTAGTAATATATTAATGAAAATGGAAAGTTGAGAAAGGGACTAAAACTATCGAAACTGTCTGGAAACCCCATAGTGCCCGTACGAGGGCTAACGCTATTGAAACCAATTCACAACTCGGAAGATCCTTTCAGCCTAGTGGAGAAGAGAGCTATTGAGTCTGGCGAAGCCGCGGTAGATTCATCTACATCAGAAGTTGCTGACGCGGAGACATACATGCGCTTGTGGCCGATATATAAGCGCGTAAATCATCAAACTGGCCCCTCTACATGTATGTTCTGCCAATCCTCCTCCTTCTACATGAGGTAATCCACCCATTCTTCTCTGCCGTACTTCGAGGGTCGTGAATAAAATCTGAGTTTTCTTTCGGTATTAAAGCCTTGCGCATCAAATTGAATCCGAGAATAGAGTGATCCCTCATTCAATGGGATAAAGATGTGTTTTCGCCTTTAGCATCTCGTAGCTAAACTCGCTCCGGCGACACCAACCCCAGAAGTCGTGAACAAAGTGGCAAAACCTATACAAAGGTATATTTGTAGTTTTGTCGATGAACCTTTGTTTAAGAACGAGTCTGCTGTAGTCCCCAGGTTGGAAAGGGGAGGTTGTGACAAAGTAGTCCACGTTCCCCTCGGGCGCACCATGTAATGTATACTCGCCAATGTATTCCGCAAGAGATGGTTGTTTCACTAGTCCTAAAGCAGACATTTCCACAAAAGCGAAGCGAAAGAAATAGATAAGGGATGTCGAACGGAAAGCTTGAAAGTTGGACACAATCGGCAAAGTTGGTTGTGATCTTGAGGGGTAAGCGGAAACAGTGACCGACTATTGCAGCCTTTCCATGGCATTTATATAAATGCCTTCCCAATACCAGTGAACTTTCTCCTGTTGATGGCAAACACCAAGGAATACCGAAAATTGAAGAAAGGGTGTTTGCTCTGGGCGGTAAGCCCCAGAGAGGCGGCGACTACCTTGCGTTGTAAGGATTCCATGACTGCGGGACGGCAGCGCTTTTGCCAATTGATGAGGGTGTTCACTTGTGTTCAAGACATTATATCGAGCGTGTGGTAGCAGTCAATGACGATGTTCAAGAGCAGAGATTAAGACGCGTGGCGGGTAGCAGGCCAGATTTACCTGCTTACTCGAAGGTAGGTAGTCAAGGATTGTCTGGTGAAGTACCAACCAAAGCAATGACACTTCTGTTCAGAAGTCTGAACAACCTTTACTGTTTCCCCCATAATTCAAGAGCTGAAGAGCCTGTTTGCGAGAAATTCCCCCATGGAAATACCAGAATCTTGCCCAACTTACAGCATCCTACTGATGCAAGTACGTTTGGCAATCCAAAGTCAAGAAAGGGAAACCGTCAGGGGCAAGGAAACACCCCCGAGAACCATCCACGTTATTGCCAGATACTTTCCCTCTATGACTGTAAGTGGCAGCTACTTGTGAGATCTAATTTGCCCTAGAATCATGTTGATGTTGACTGCGTGATCACGCTACGTCTTCTACTACTACGAGCCAATTAGTAATTGACATTGGACGTTTAGTAGAGGAGAGCGGTCTTTGTGTAGGCTGCCGAGTCTGTTATTCATGTTGAGGGGGGAGCTAGAGTTTATCACAACGAACAGGACTCATCTAGATATTATTAATAGTAAACGGGAGTTACACCGAACAAAGTTGAAGATTATTTCTTGTTCAGCGTGAGCAATATGCGAGACGTGTCATGGTGGTTCTTTTACTTTGGGGGCCCTAAGCATTGTGCTGTTGCTGCTTATTTTCGAGCTTATCTCCCAAATGAGAACACATAATTGCGTTACGTGAGACAGCAGGTCACAATATCATGGTATTTATATCACTATATCGATCGGGGAAGGCAACCCAGCACTCGTCGAAACATAGTCATCCAGGGAAGTATAGGCACATCATCATCCACACGAGTCATTGCGTGCTCGCGGATACATGTGTGCTATATGTTTCTCCGGTCTATAAGGTAGTTTATTAGATACAGAGTTATATCTTCAGAGACTGATAGTATTGAAGATATCTAAGGTTCCGAGTTATCTCTCTATGAGTAGTGAGCCTCAACAAGCTGTAGTCCACCGCGGTAGTGTTCTAGCCACCTCGGTCAGGTTTGGCTGTTGCGTATATGGATTTGAGAGAAACCAAGGACTATGTCTAAAGACTACCGCAAAGTTCTCCTGTTAATTTCCAGTGTGATCTTCACACTTAAAAATCATTGGATAATCGGGTTCCTCCTCGGTCCAATAAAGCAGGCCGGCTTGATTCCCGCCCTTGAATTCGAGGAAACAGACCAAGTGTTTCTCCTCCGGTTCATTAGGGGGTTCATCCTCGCCTTGGAGCTTACTTCGTATCCAAATTGTGCCAAGACCGCCTACCGGATGCGGCTTGAGGTAGCAGACTTTTTTTTCCGTTCGGGAGAAAAGCTAGCTTGAGAACGGGCTCCGTATCCGAAGAAACATGTTCAGAGACGCGGATGTCGAGTTTCTCTCCCTTCTGTCTCTTCTCTCTCTCTTCAGTCTCAGTGTAAGAGTAATCATTGCAGAACCTCCTGTGATTGGTGTCTACAACAGCTGGCGACGTTGCTCTGGGGTTCTTATCGTCAGACATCTTGGCAAAGGCGTGACGGACTGAGTAAATCTTAGATGTAGTGGCTTGGAAATTCCGGAATATAATTGTTCTTGTTATTCTCACTGTTGTTATTGCTGCTGTGAGTAGCACTTCTCCACTCGATAGACAGCCTTTCCATGGCATCTATATAGACGAAACTTTCCAGACTTCGTGTACCAGACTTGGCCTCTCAGTCGACATCATGAATGCGAAGCAAGAGAGTCTACCGGGTGGCGGTAAGTACGCACAATACGGTGAACCTCTCCTTCGCATCAAAGGATCCTATTGTCATAAACCAGTAGCCGTCTTTGCTAAAGGACTTGTGTAACTACGACTCTTCAGTGACCCTCCTGCCAAATTTACGAACAACGATTGAAGAATCACAGGTACCTCATTTGATGTTCACCACTCTCGGCAAGAACCGTCATGTGGAGCAGCATGTTGAAAGGCAACGATACTTCTGTTCAAATTCCGAACAACCTTGACTGTTTCCCTCACTCTTGAGAGCTGAGGGGCCTGTTCGCAGGGAGCTCTTTCATGGAACTGCCAGAGGCTGGCCCCACTCGCAGCAGTCCGTTCCACTGGTGCGCATTGGTTCAGCGATCAAAGGTCTCCAATAGGCAAACCGTCAGGGGTAAGGATACACCCCTGACTGCCGTCCATGGTTGCTAGGTGATAGCCTCTCTGAACAACCCTGTGAAAGGACTGAGTTGTGAGGCTGTTCATGCACAACTTAGAGATGGCCCATGAAGTCAGTCCATCATCCGAAGTCGACGAGAGGGGTGGGGGTGGGGGGGTTGTTATCGACCTGTCTTGCGTTGTGAAGCTCAAGTAACTCTCAAAAGCTCCCTCATCAAGGTATGCGTCTCAAGCAGGCCGTGGAACGTCGTTGGGGACGCTCTCAGGAACAAACCGGACTCGAAGCTGTACATGCATGAGCTTATTCGCAACGACGTTCGTGACTACACGCTATGCCGTCTCGAGGAGTATCCTAGATGGAGAATTCTTTTCGGAAAAGTTCGTTCCATTTCTTCAACATCTCTCATCAAAGAGGTCGTAATTAAGTCCAACGGGTCGTACACTGGGCCGCGCTCAAACCCCGGCTACTACGGGAGTCTCACCAACGAAGACAGCCTCTCAGATTTGCAGAGATGTCTAGCAAGCTTTTCCAGCAGATTTGCAAGAGTCCTTGAAGCCTATCAAAAGTAAGAGTTGTGGACCAAGTGGGAAAGCGCGTGGTATAGCGCTTGATCTGGGTTGATAGTGGTCATGTCTCGTGATAGTATTATAGAGAAACATCGCCAGCGTTCTCATCGGTTACAAGATAGAAGACAAAACATTTGTTATCCCATGCCCTGTCATCACGAGAACATCTGCATCTCACCACACTGAAGCCTCCTTCTCATACTCTTCCTCCACCAACCCAGCCATCTTGCCTCAAAGAGATCTCACCGAAGAAACAGCACCTCAACTAACATTACCAATGAGCCCTTGGCAAACCCACCAACAACCCAATCACACCCATCATCCGGTAATCCGTAACCCAGAAACCGAGAACCTCCTTCACTCCTCCAACCGAATCCCGGGAACTATCGAAATCCAGCTCTCATCAATGGCCGCCGCTGTCACCCTGCATTCGCAAGGCGTCTGCCGTAGCCGCGTGGGGTGACCATCCACCACCCACCACCTAACCAACCCCCTTGCTCGTGAGGCTGACGAGGGGCATACCACTATCCCTCGCCCCCACCCAATCGACCCCCCCTTCACAAGTCCCGGGTCGCAGCACAGCAACCTAACCCCTTTCACTTCCTAAGTGTCGCCCCCCGGCTGAGGACTCCGGACCCCCGCGTGGCTACGGGTACATGTACCATTTGACGCCGGCTTAGATAGTGTGATGAGATATATTCCCCAAACCCCTGACGACGATTGTGGCGCGCGGGCTCGATATCGTAGGTAAAGGTGAGAATGAACAATGTGTGAGTGAAATGCCTCACTCTGATCATTATATTACCATTTCATAAACGTTATAGTACATTGTAGTAAGATCAACTACAAAAACCGTGAATTACGGAACGGGAGGGAACGTTGCTTGTAACGGAGAATTTGCGCTTTTGATATCAAACTGGTGTAATACCACAACAGCAAAAACCCCATGAGTGACTTTGCTTCCACTCCCACGCCATAATGCACTGCCTAGAACTAAGACCTCTTTCCAAAAAAGGAAAAGATAACAAATCAAATACAAGCTGGAAAACAAACGAGGAAAGACAAATTCCTCCCAGGAAGCCTGCTTTCTACCATGGAACCAAAATTCGAACTGCAATTTGGATGAACCCCCAGAACCCATGCAAATGTGGTGACCGAAATCGAAACCTGTTCGGGAGAAATGCATGTATGCTTACATGGAACACCACGCTTCACAACCAATCCGAATCCAATTCAAAAGACAAATGCAGAGATTCCTCCATTTCACACCGAAGTCGAAAACGACCCTTTAAAGTCTCACCGTTGACCGTGGTGATGCTGAGGCGGCGGCGGAGGCGGCATGATGCTTCCGTCGTGATCGACCTCGACCTCAAACATGGGGATATCTTCCGCCTTGAAGTACATGCCCAAATCGTCACCGCCGGCCGCCGAGATGGAGTACATGTCCTTGCCGAGCGCCACCTTGCGAACCTTGGCACCCAGCCCCCAGAGTCTGCCCGGCGTCATCTTCTGGGCGAGCACGTTGTCAAATGTCTGCCACTGAGAGCGCACGTGGGCGAGCGCCGTCCTCTGCAGGGCCAGGTGACTCGGCTGGCAGTTCTCGACAATCTTCTTCTCGCCCTGGCCCCTCCAGTTGATGATGAGGCGGACGGGCTTCGAGGGCGCGGTGGGGATGGCTGGGACCACGGCGGTGGTCACGGGCGCGGGGGCCATACCACGAGGTGGTGATGGGAGTCGCATGCCTGGGGGAAAGCTCCCCCGTGGGGGCGGCGGTGGTACGCCGTCTGGCACGCGGGGCAAGATGCGTGCCCGGTGGCCTGTCCAGCCAGGAGGGGGAGGGGGAGGTTGCGATATCGCGGCCATTGGGGGCGCGGGGATGTACGATGGTCGCTGCCCAGGGACGGGGCGGCGCATACGCGTGGTTTGTTCTGGTTCTGAGTCGATCTCTTCTTCGGAAGAAGAAGAAGAGTCGTTCTTGGTGTGCTTGCGGGATTTGCGCTTGCTCTTGCGGTGGGAGGACTTTGTCTTCTTACCCCTCCTTGACATGATGTCGTCGTTGTCGCTGTCAGAGCCGGCAGATAGAGAGAGCACATCGGAGGCGTCCATTGTTGAGGCTTCACTCCCAGAGCTTTCAGAGTCTTCAGATCTTACGCCTCGGGGGAAGGCGAAACCGTTGGCTTCGATGAACTGGTACACCTCCTGAGAGGACTTGGTGTGGAGGTTCTCGAAGGCATCTTCCAGATCGCGGCCCGTTGCTGAGAGAATCTCTTGACGTTTGCCCCGGTGGACCTTGACGGCATAGATAGTGTATGTCTTGTTAGGTTGGCGAGAGGTGTAAATGTCAATGAGAGCACTGCGGCCTGATATCAGACGAAGATTATCTGCGGAATGTGTTAATTCTCACGCGTTCTACCCATAACGAGAGGATTTACAGATGTTTACCTATGATCTGCTCACGCCATACGAGGCACAATGGGTTAGGAGCCATTGTTGTAAATGCAGGACGTGTTGGCAATGTTGTGGATTCGGTTGTATCGTTGAGCAGAACGAGCATGTGCAAAGAAAAGCGAGAAGAGGCTTGAGAATTAAGGTTGGTGAAGAAGGAGGGAGAGGATGAAAGGCCAAGGGCACTTCTTATACATTACGGCTGCATCTCTAAGTCATGATCCCATGGGCAACTCAAATTTGTGGCATGCAGGAGGACCCTGCAGCCTGAGATGGCGCATTTCGGGCATACCGTTAAGGTACTTGGGCGGTTGCATCCCACGAGGTACACTCAGGCACGGCACGTCTGACAGAAAGGGGAAAGTGAGGCGAAATGGCAGTGGTCTTGACATGGCACGAGTTGAAAGTCTCTATAGATCTCAGATGTACCGAAAAGCTCGAGAAGCAAGGAATGAGAGAAGCATATAAATCCAAGACCGAGCGACGGAGGCAGGGAGCTTCAGCTGCTGTGCATCCCAATGTCTATAGGCGATGTGCAATCTGATCTTCGGGGTGACTTGCTCATGCGCATGTGTGTATATGCCTGCCGACAGGGAACATGCGGTGACCAGAAATGGGGAGGATGTACGTAGTAGTCCAATGGAAAAAGAAATGTGCTGG
Source organism: Colletotrichum salicis (assembly GCA_001563125.1). Classification (NCBI taxonomy): domain Eukaryota; kingdom Fungi; phylum Ascomycota; class Sordariomycetes; order Glomerellales; family Glomerellaceae; genus Colletotrichum; species Colletotrichum salicis. The sequence continues at coordinate 16,840 of JFFI01000167.1, forward strand.
TATAATCTTCTCTTGGGCTGTGGTATTGAAAGAGGCCAAGCCACCCACTGGAAGGAGGAGGGTTTGAAGCATGGAACGAAAAAGAAAAATGCTTCACTCGAGCCCGATACTTTGAGACCACCACTCGGAGGCCATATTCGGGTATATGCCATGCTTTCGAGTCGGAACTTACCAATTACGGGCCCCCGTCTTGCTCGTACATACCGTGTACTTCCCTGGGCCGCCCTGCATACGGGAGGGTGGCCAGTCAACTGGTGTGGCTGGGCCCTATCGTAGATGCGAGGTGAGGTCTTGCACTTTTGTCCTCAACCCGTCCACTTCTGACAGAGATGCGGCTCACCGCATTCCTCCCGTTCTGCAAGGACCACGATGACGAAGGAAATCGTGGCTGGCTAGACGACCTTCCTCCAGCGGCCCTGAAATAGTATATATAGGAGCCAGCTGGTCGGGTTGCCTAGCCGTCTGTTTCGCTGGCACGAGTAGTGCAAGAGACCGGTGAAGAAGCCGTCGAATTCCACGCAAGAGTCCAGTGTCTCGTCCTTCCTTGTCTTTCTCTCGCACAAGCTTCGAAACCCGAATACGCACAACTCTCGATCGTGGCCCGACTCGCGAGCTTCTTGTCGTTGCTCTGGTGTTGCACCACTCAACCACGCATCGACAACGGAGAAGCCCGCTGTCCTGGCGCAGACTCGCAGTCTCATACACACGCCCGCCCTAGGCTCTGTTGCCGGGTACTGCTTCATGCCTGCCAGTCGTCATCGTTGGGCCGTTGCGCAGGACTGCCATATGATTGGCATGTCCCCTAGGCGGAGAGGATCTTCCCTAGAACGCGGGTCAAGATCAATCTGAGACAATATGGCTGGTGCTCGGATTCTGCTGTGCTGCGACTCTGCGAGCGAGCGTTGGGAGTCAAGCAACCGTGAGCTCGCAACCCCACGTCGACGATCGCACAGAGCTCTGGGGGGGGGGAAACGAAACAAGAAAGGAGGGTTGGGCTTTGCGAATCTTCGCTCGTACGTATGTGTAGACGTCGGAATGGGAACTCCAGGACAATGTCAGACCTTTCACCTATTGTCTTTCTGCTTCGTCTGAAGTTGGGGAGTTGCTGGAGTGGACGTGCGAGGAATTCCCATGTCAAATGTGCGCCCCATCACAGCCCATGCAGCGAATCATTGGACCTTGCCAGAATCCGTAGTTCTTGCTGGCAGGCAAAGCAGGGCAGTGTATGGCAGGGGTGACCAGGCACTGGAGAAGCACGATCTCACATTTGGTAAGTAGACATGCTGCGTGTGAAGCGGAAAGTGGAACGTGGGAAAAGCAACCGTAACCTTGTCCTATTTTCCTTCCGGGCGAAGCCTGAAGGTGACACTCGCTGCTGCATGCAAGCTTCGCCCCAGAGCCACGAGGGCAGATGAGACGGAAGACGGGCTCGACCGTCGTCGGGTACTACAGAGAGCCACGATATCCGAATGCCCACACACCCGACGGGTTGAGAGGTCGTGGCTTCGTGACCTACCTTTTCGATGCTCTGAGACGTTGTTCCAAACTCCTGGATAGGGTACCTTGAATTATCGTATCCTGTCAGCGGATTTGGCTTACACAAGAGGGTCGGGCACCCAGCCCTCGTGATACGGGCTGGGCACAAAGTAATGCAGATGGAACGATCCTCAGTGTTTGATAGGCGAGAGGTTCGATGGACATGATATAAGTGAGGCTGTAGAGTGACGATCACGTGTGATTGGACGACAATTCGAGACCCACAAGCATCGGTACTGAGTAATAAAGGTCACCTCAATTCGAGATGATACCAATATCTTCCTTCTTGGTTTGACAACACCCCATTTCAAGGCTATGTGATAACGCCCAGAAACCGGCATCTTCCTTGCCTACTGGCAGCACCAAGATATCGTAAATGGGTCCTAGGCGGCCTGAAGACAATCTTTGCCCGAGTCAGATAGTTCCGTCTCTTTGATCCAACCTCAAATCATGCTACGGTTGTGCGTTCCCAATTCTCGAAACATATGTCCGTGGTCCTCCATTGTTCTCGTGTCGCCTTACGCCCTGCGCTTGCCATCGGACCGATTGGTGCATCCGACATTCGCCAACATGTATCTATTGCATTCCCAAGGTTCAATAGCCAGTGTGATGAATGAACGCCCTTGTATCGCTCTTGGGCACCAACCGAGACGAGGCTTGAAGTAATCGCCGCCTGGTATCCTGTCATCCCACCCTGTCTACCGTAACTCCATCTTACTGCGTCTGGAGACGCTCTAGACGCGATGTTACAGCCTCGACCAGAGCCGTCTCCCGTGAGAGGAGCGACATGACTTGCTGCAGCTTGGCCTTGCGGATCTCCGTCGGGATCTTGAGCTCCGATACTGAAGATGATGATTCCTTCCCACCCTTTCCGTCCTCACTCTGCTTCTGTATCCGTTCCACCTCTGCCACCAACTCGTCCTTGAGTCGTTGCACGTCCTCCACACGTTTCCTCAGTTGCTTCTGCTGCTTCACTGCCGGACTGTCGTCCGAGGACGATCCCAGAACACTGGCCTCCATGTTTTTGACTTCTGCCACGAATGCCTTCTCCTTTGCACTGAGCTCTCTCGTTGCCGCCTTGCCCACATACTTGCGGACGCCTTCTAGTCTCTCGTTGAGTCGTTTTTGCCGATCTTGTGCCTCGGCGATACGTCTTTCGAATCGGACATCGTCACTCTCACCGTCTCCGGCCTTGTCGTTGCCCGCAATCTTGTCAATTTTCTCCTTGACCTCGTTTGCCTTCTTGATTTGATCCCTGAGCTCATCTTGCAGAGTCGCGCAGCGGCGGAAGATCTCCGCTACAGCTGTACCGAGTCGGTAGGTATCCTCGCCAAGAACACGATGGGCGTCAGTAAGAATCTGCAGCGTGACCGGAGACAGTCTGATCTCCTGGTTCAGAATAGTCTTGTGGCGCGAGCTGCGGAGTCTGTTAATCAGCTCGGGAAGGTCAGATTGCTGCTCGAAGGCGTGCGACGGCTGGAAAGCTGGACGAGGCTCATAAAAGTCCAACGGTTCCATCGTCGTAGGCTTCTCTTCGTAGGGCGTTTCGTGACGGACTGTTGAAAAGTCGTCCTCGGGCGTCTCGAACGTCAAGGCGATCGGCTCGTACGGAGTGGCCGAAAGAAGGAAGTATCCCAAATCCGGATCGCGGATGGCGGCGCATGCGGCGAGCGGCACGTTGACATCGCTCGAAGATTGGTTGTAGAGTCTTTCGCGAATAGAGTTCTGCCCATTGACAAGGAGGCCGAGACGGAAGTCAGAGCCCGCCTCCGACTCGCCTGAGAGTTCACCCTCGAGGCGGAAGACCCAGGGAGAAAGAGAGAGGAACGTGACGCCGGCGTGCGAAGTGACAAAAAGCGAGTAGCGTGACATAACATCCGATGAGAATGTCGGCCAAGCGTCGTCGTTCATTTCTGTTGTAGCCATGGTGTCGATGCATTGGAACGTCAATAGTGAAGGTGGGTCGGCAGCGGACAAGAGACGTCCAAGCTTGGACTTGTTTCGCGGGGGCAACCATTGTGCTTCGACGCCTTCCAGGTCCAAGTATACGCGGACCTGGCCGGTGGTGGACAAGAGGCAGATGACCGAGAGAGAAAGACCCTCCTGGTCACCTTCGTCAAAGTCCAGGTCTTCATCTTCGCCCATCATCAGGTCGTCGGTGTCCACCTTCTTTCCGATTACGAGCAGATCCGTCAAAAGGCCGTCCCCGACATCCTCGCTTTCGGGGTCGGCATCGAATTCGAACGGGCCTTGCAATCTTGGGATAACTCCCGGCCGGGAGGGTCGTGTGTAGACCTCCACGGTCTCTTCGCCCGGCGCTGTGTCGAGGATTTGGGGCTCCTGAGAATCCAAATCACCCATCCACTCAAGCTGCTGCTGAGCGAGAAGCTTGTCCATTTCGGATACAGCAGGGTCATCCTCAAGGGCAGCCACCTTGGATACGATGGACACCGAAAGGGATGGAATAAGAGTAGGAGGCGGTGCCCATTTCTGGGGAAGTAAGGGGCTCAATGCGTAGACGTCGCCTTCTCTCATTGCAACCCAGAGAGTCATAGGACTCCATCCTCCGGAGCCGCGGCCGGCAAAGCAAGCAGAGGCTACCTGCATCTCGAGAGAGTACTGTGAGAAGCTGGCGTTCGTAGCAGCCGTGGATGCGCTGAAGTCCTGGTCAAGTGTCGTGCCATCCACTAGCTTCTTCAAGTCAATCGATAGTGTAGGAGAGTCGAATGACCACCGATCGGTCAGTGATAGCTCCCAGACGCGCACAATAGCATCAGTTGTTACGGTGACAAGGCAAGAGCCCTTGACTCCAAGTGGGTGCCATACAGCTGACGCAACTGAGGATCGCGAGGTGACGTGAGTTGTAGGTCCCAGTGTCCAGATCTTGGGTCGCAGAGGTCCAGTGTCCTCGGCCGTGAGATGCGAGGAGTCGGGAACCACGCAAATGTGAACGGTATGTGCCGTGAGAATAGCGAGGTAATCAGAGTTTGGGGAGATGACGAGCTGCCGGATGTCGTCTGCGACAGATGTCTTGATTGTCTAAGAAAGTTGTCAGCATCCCTAGCCACTCCGCCTGTTGAGAGATAGAGCCTACCCTGAAGCCCTGGGCCGTAGCCGCCTCCTCCGTCGAGGGAATAGCATCGTCGTCGAACGATTGTGTCGAGTCCTCCCGCTTGACACGGCTGCCCATACGACGGTGCGCATGTTTCGTTGACCATTTCTCCTTCAGGTATGCCAGGTCGCCCCATCGCAATTCCTTGCCAACAGCAACGAAGACCTCGGTTCCTCGTCTCGCAATCGTTCGCCTCGGGCCTTGAATCTTCTTCTTCTTGGATCCGTAGGGCGACGGTGCGCCTAACGCCTTGTTGGAGGCGTCGCTGGAGGGCGCGAACAAGCTGTGGCCCGGCCCATGCGACAGCCACGGGGCCGTATAGCTCTTGACCTTGGGCATTGCGTCCCCTCTCAAGCGAAAGAATTATGTGTCGGAGATTCTCTGCAGGCTTTCGGGTGGTTGAATAGGTGCTGCAGGCTGAATCGAGCTCGAATGTCGTTCGTGGACTTTTTCGGTAGTGTTTGCTGGGTGAGTTTGTCTCTAGAATTATTCCTAGTCAAAAAACGCGGTTGCTGGTTGCAGCCACACCGAGACCCACTTTGAGCTTTCCCGGCGCTACCTGCATTCGCGCTGCACCAATCAGACCGACTGGACAACGGACCGTGTTAGTCTTCGGGCTTTCATCCATAATCAGTGCCTGAGGTAGGCAACTATATGGACTTGCCAACGAGATAGTGCGGGCTTCAGATCTACTGAAGTAAATTATAGAATATCTGAATGTTCTCATGAATGATATAGTTTGGAGCTCACAACAGTGAATGAATGCCTTGTGGCCGGCCAAGGCACAGCTTGGTGAGGTCCAAGATATGGAGTCATGTACTAGTCTTCTGCCTAACTTTTGCTGAAGCTATCGCCACTTCTCAATTCAAGTCAAGAGTGAGTAAAAGTCTCTGGGGAAAATACTTAATTATTTTGTCTGCCCTATTGCTCATCTGGGGAGTATATTTATTGGAAAAACTAAGCCGTGTCGTCAATTGAAATACCAAAGTGACGTTGAAAGATCCTGGAAGCAGAGACATGAGTGAACCTCGTGCACAGACCATCAGGTAACTGGCAAGGTGCGCCTGCCTGAGGTACCTTGGTACCTTTCGATTCAACCAGGCAAGTGCTGCTTCTTCAGACCTTCGACCTTCAATTCCCACTTACACGATCGACAACGAACCAATTGTCCTCCACCACAAGCATCCAATCCCTTCAAAATGCAGGTCCGGCACAGAAACACAGTAGAGCGCCTCGACAGGCCGAGCGCATACTACCACAACCGGGTAAGACCCCAGCTGCCAGCTTTCCGTCCTCACGGCTTCCTCTCCCAATGAAGCAGAAGAAGCAATCCCCAAGAAACGAAAAGCTAACCTCTATACCTTCGCAGAACAAGCGCAGGAGAAACGACCCCCGCGACGCCGCCCGCGAAGCCCGCGACGCAGAAGACGAAGCCGCCACCAAGAACGAGCCCCTCCCCGAGGACCCCCTCGCCGCCGCGACGACCCTCTACGTCGGCAACCTCTCCTTCTACACCACCGAGGAGCAGGTCTACGAGCTCTTTTCAAAGTGCGGCGAGATCAAGCGCCTCGTCATGGGCCTCGACCGCTTCAACAAGACCCCCTGCGGCTTCTGCTTCGTCGAGTACTACACCCACCAGGACGCCTTGGATTGCATGAAGTATATTGGCGGCACCAAGCTTGACGAGCGCGTCATCCGCACCGATCTCGACCCGGGCTTTGAGGAAGGCAGACAGTATGGTCGTGGTAAGAGTGGTGGGCAGGTGCGGGATGAGTACCGTGAGGACTTTGACGAGGGACGTGGTGGGCATGGTAGGGCGATTCAGATGCAGAGGGATCGGGATGATCGCATGGGCGAGTATGAGGAGTCGCGATGAGTGTGAAGGGTCGCGTGTATGTTTACTGGGATTGGGACTGGGGAGCTTCTTCTTTGTCCGTCAGGTGACGATATCAAAAGCAAGTGAGACGTGGGAAGAGAAAAAGAGAACGAGAGACTCTACTTCAGAGAGTGGGGGACGATGCTTTTGCAAATACTAGGCAGGCTTCGGGAAATCGATACCCTCAATATGACACAATTATGGACATTAAACCAATCATGATACTTGGCTGCGTGACCGGATTTTGTGCTTTTGGTTAATCTCACATTCAACTTCCTAAACAGCCGTACAAAGTGTGGGTTTTGTCTCATGAGCTCCAAAGCAGATGCTATAATATACAGAGAAGCTGTTTCGTCTGCTCCTGTCCACTGCAACGGCAGCGGCCCGTTGGACCCCATCCTCTCCCTCAGCTTCGGGTTGCGTAGAGTACATATTCGTACAAGGGCCGTAGCCATTCCCTCTGTCCCAAGTTTCTCGCCGCCCATCTTGCCAGTTTGAATACCTCCGACATAGCATTGGTGATCTAGTAACCCGGCGGGTTCAATCTCTGCGAAACTCTCGTCCACTTGGGAAGTTCTGGAAAGACACATTGTCAGCTCAACACCCCTTGATTTTATACATCACGGTTTCTCCTGAAGCCAACACAACACAAGATTGTGGAAAGCAACAAGAAAAGAGAGAGAGAGGAAACATACTGTGAATGCCCTTGCGGTACTTCTTCTCCTTGCGATCAAACATGGTATACTTGTCTTTCGGCAACATCTCCGCCTCGGTCGGCATCTCGGCCTTCCACCGCTCCAGCGCGGCCACCGTCTCACCCTTCTTCGCCAGCGCGGCGTCCACCGTCGCAATCACGTCGTCGACGGCGCGGAGGCGCTCGCGATGGCGGCGCTTCTGGAACTTGGAGAGCCGCCAGGGGATCTTCCAGAGGAGACCGCTCGAGAGCGAGGAGGTCATACGGAAGGCGCCGAACATTGTGAGATGTGTGTTTGTGACGTGTATGGGGGAGTCAGGAAGGTGGATTGAGTGTGTCGAGCCGCGATGCTTCGGGTTCGCTTAGCCTCGAATTCGGATGGACTAGGTCCCAAGTGTTGGATGTATCCTCTCCCCGAACGTGTCGTATATCGTGCTGCCTCGCGGTACCTCGTCGTTTCGGTCGTCGTCGGTTGTGCAGCTCAGGAGCTTCGATCTTCTCTCCTACATTGACGAACAAAACCGTTCGATGCATTCGCCTTTCCCAGGGAAATTTTGGAGCTTCGAAAGCCGGTCAAAAGTGGAGAACAATCGAAGAGCTCAATTGGTTGGCTCTCTGCTCCGGCGCGCGCGCTCGCGCGGAATTTCCCATGTACCGACCGGGTAGAACCTGAGTCTCCACTGCGTCCTGCAGACCCGCCAGCCCGCCCCGCGGGCCCTGCGCTAAGGTTTCTAGGTGATAGCTGTCGCTGTCGCTCGTGAGGCCAGAGGCGCAACATCACGAAACGAAGCTCTAGCGATTTCTCGAGATACCCCCCACCTGTGCTTCCCACGTCGACAAACTCCTTAGAACCAGGCGAACTTTATCTAAATCGACAGTCTCATTCGGATCATCTTCTCACGGAAGCCGCATACATCCCCCCACCCCCCGGATCTCAAACCTCGAAGCGCATCCGGAACCTCGAAGCCAAACTCCTAAGCAGGGCCGTTCACACACATCGCGCAGGTGATAGATATTGCGAGAGAAGAGAGATAGAAAGAAGCAAAAAGGGAGGACGCCTGCGCACATACACAGTACAATACACGACAAAATGTCGTACTACTTCGCCATCGTCGGCACGCAAGACAACCCCCTCTTCGAATACGAATTCGGCACCTCCAAACAAGGCGGCGACGGCCAGTCGCGCTTCAACGAGCAGGTCCGCCACCTGAACCAGTTCCTCCTCCACAGCAGTCTGGATATCGTGGAGGAAGTGCAGTGGGCGCAGGGGCAAATGTAAATCTCCCAACATCCTCCTCCAACATCCCCCCTTCAACTGGGCTCTACTGCTTCCCAGACTGCCAATGGCAAGCTTGCCTCGGAAACGCAAGACGACTTAAGGAAGAACGATATGTAGTACGCAAGCACGCTAACACCTCCCCGGGACACGCAGGTACCTCAAAATCGTAGACAAGTTCTTCAACAACTACGTCTCCTGCTTCGTCACGGCAGGCAACGTCAAGTTCCTCCTCCTGCACCAGCCCTCGGCGCCCTCCACCACGGCGTCGTCGCGCTCGTCGACGGCCATCGGCGCCAACCCCACCAGCCCCGCAACCGAGGAGGCCATCAAGAACTTCTTCCAAGAGGTGTACGAGAATTGGGTCAAGGCCATCATGAGTCCGTTTTATAGGGTCAATATGGAAGTCAAGAGTCCTGTGTTTAGGTCACGGGTGGCGGCGGCGGGGAGGAAATATCTTTAGTTCACTCTATGTTGGGGAAAGTAATGTGGAATACACTGAGCGAGTCACACAAACGTCGCAGCCTAGACTGCTTGCCGCGTTCATAGTGGATCGCTTCACAAAATGTCAACAAGACACGCGTCACGATTTAATCACGTTCAAAGAGCAAAAAGTGTATTGTGTTCAAATCACCATGTTGGTTGGTGTTCCATTTCAGACAATGCGTCTGCCTATCGACGCTATGAGAGCACTATCATTCCCAGAGTCTCGTGATTCCCAAACGCCATAAATCAACGTGATGTATCCATATCCCCATTACCGTTGGAAAAGACCAATGAATCCACAACGAAAGCCTGCCGACCAGCGGCCTAGATACCACGGCGCCATGGCATCCGAGCCGCGCAAGAGGCGAAGCAACCATCGAAGTGATACGCTTAACCACCGAAACCGTACAGGGTGCGGCCCTGGCGCTTGAGGGCGTATACGACGTCCAGGGAGGTGACGGTCTTGCGCTTGGCGTGCTCAGTGTAGGTGACGGCGTCACGGATGACACCCTCGAGGAAGGACTTGAGGACACCACGGGTCTCCTCGTAGATCACTAAGAGCGGGGTTATGTTAGCAGCCTGTTGATGAGTAGAGATGTAGTTGTGTGAACTTACTGGCAGAAATACGCTTGACACCACCACGAC